>JAVGVS010000735.1:0-17500 GCA_032718565.1 Distichodus sexfasciatus
CACACACACACACACACACACACACACAAACATACACATACACACACACATACACACACACAAACATACACATACACACACACACACAAACATACACATACACACACACACACACACATACACCCACACTCACACACACACATCAACATACACACACACACACACACACTCACACACACACACACACATCAACATACACACACACACACACACACACACACACACCCACACCCACACACACTCACACACACACACACATACACACATACACACACACACACACACACACACACACTCAGTGGTTTCAGACTGACTCAGCGTTCCTCTGTGAACTGGTAGATTCAGTTTTGGAGTCTCAGCAGAGTCAGCTATAATTTATGAGCTGTGCTTCATGAAGACCTTGTTTAGTGCAGCGCCGTCACTTCAGAATGATGATGATGATGATGTCAGTGCTTGTCTTTACTGCTCCAGTTTTGTTTGGCACAGTTAAAATGAGTAAAACTCATGCACATCAGAAGTTAGCCGTCGTTTCTTATTGCCTCATGCTGGAGTTTGAAGCGTTGAGGGTCAGAGATCTACAGCTTGACTTTGTAAAGCTTTTAATCTGACGGTGCAGAAGATCTACTGCACGCTGGCTTACCAACAAGAACAAACGCGTCTGATATTCCACACTGCAGCAGCCGAGTAAACAGTTCACATGTACTTTAGTTCTTGTGTTTATCTAAATGCTGCATCTCTCTAAATAGTCTTGGCTTGTGTTTGTTCCAGACGATGCCTGGGTTTGTAAGTTTATTATCGTAGACGTGAGTACGGAGTGCTGTGTCCTTGTTTTTTGAGCAGTTACTTACGTGAATTTAAAAAAGAAAAGCCTTAACACCTCCAAGTGAACCAGCAGAGCGTCGTTTAGCCAAGTAGGTCAGCAACAAAAGCTCCACCGTCACACTTCACATTTCAGTCTGACTTCATCGTCTTCATTTCTAAACTCTAAATATTATGTTCAGTGCAGATTGGATCAGACCCTGACTCTTAAAGGGACGCTCTACCTCCAGACGCTAATGTAGCCAACGGTTAATGAATGCCAATGGGGTCGTTTAGCATGGGTCCTGAGTTGGTAAATTAGGAACCTGCTGTCTAATAATGTGGGTGTGAAGATGTTGGTGGTGATGACCGCTGGACAGCTGGTGAAAACTGACCATAAATCAGTAGGAAAGGAGAAGAGAGTTGGGTAGAACACTGGAGTCAAGCCTAGAAAGAGGAAAAAGAAAGAGGGACTCAGAGTTTGATCTTCACTCATGGGCAGTGTTGAATCATCATGCCTTCATCAGCGCTGGTGAGAAATAAAAATCATCTCGGGCAGCTCTAATGAAGTCGCTCTGTCCTGTCAAACGGCTTGTGAAGAAATCATCTGACTTTCAGCAGCATGTCGACATCGGCGTGAGCGTCAACATCATCATCAAAGCAGCGCTACATAACGGCAAAAAACATCAACATCCACACCGAAACCACGGCAACCATCAACATTCCTCCTCCACCTTCACAGCAGCATCGCTTCTTCTCTTCCGCTGCTTGCCGTGTGTGTATTTGTGGCTGTGCGATATTGAGCGTGACATTGCATTATTTTTTCTGTTGTGTCATTGTGTTTTTAAGGGAACAACTTGAACACCTTAATAGTTGGAATTAGGGGAAAAGAACATATCACACTGTAGTAACACCGCGAGAGACGAGCACATTCAACACATTCACTATGTATATGATGTTATTTAGCTACAGTAGCTACAGTGGTGATGATGGTCTAGTGGTTAGGATGCTCATCTCTGGGCCAAGAGGTTAGGGTTCGAATCTGACCTCCAGCACTACCACCACTGGGTCTCTGAGCAAGATCCTAAACCCTAGTTACTGCCCCTGAAGTTAGGAGATGGAAGTTGCTCAGGACAAGAGCGTTTGCTAAATCCTATCATTGTAAACGTAAATATAAATATTTCATAAAGGTCAGAACATTCAGCCGATAGCATCTTTCAGATTAGAGAGGTACCCTACCCTCACATCTGAACCCACAAATGTTAATGCACACATTTCATACGGGGGTGCGGTGAGGGCTGAGTGGCCCCCATCTCTCTGTCTCTTGCCTCGTGAAGGCGGTGGGGGGGCCAGCTGTGTGGTTTTGGGGAAGATCATGGGATTGGCGGTGGGCCTGGCAGGTGGGCGGCTCTCTCTCTGGGTAGTGGGATCGCCTGGCCCTTGGGGCCTTGGGTTTGGTGTGGGTGGGGGTCTCGGCTTCCCTGGCGCCTTCCTCTGGTCATCCTGCGGTGTCACGGGGGGGGTGTTGGCCGGGTCGTGGCGGTTGGCCCTGGCCCCTCCTGCCGGGGGGCTGGGCTGGGGGGCCGAGAAACTAGCCTTACTTGGTGAGCGAACTAAAAATGAAGGATTCAGTTGGTTCTAGATGTGACTATTAGGGATGTAATGTGATGTTGAGGTACATGTTACTAGGGGTGGTTCAGGGGCAGGGAAATTCCTCAAACAATATTTAAGAATTTTAACTTTAAGACACAGAGAAAGAAATGATCTCTTACAATGTTGCCTCCAAGTAAGTGGAAAAATAACTCACATTCAAAAATTTTATTTGAATATATTCTGGAAATGCCTGCACCTTTTATAATGTTTATTAGAGTGATTATATGTCATTGTGAACACAGCGCACAGTGTACCACAACCACACGCGAGCTCTACACTTGACTCATCCATTAGGGAGCAGAGAGCATCTTTTTGGTAGCAGTGCTTGGGGACGGTACCTTGCTCATGAGTACCTCAGTGGTACCTTTACCAGTCCTGGACTTGAACGGGCAACCTTCTGATCACGCAGCTGTGTTCATGGTGGAGCTGTTTGTTTGGATGACAAGTGTGTGTTTAAGAGTGTAATGTCTGGCTGTATTTTATGTGTGTGTGTGTGTGTGTGAGACAGTGATCGCTCTCTTTTATCTGTGTTTTGTGATTTCCACTAAAGACAGCAATAAAGCACAACAGCATAATGCACTTGTTCCATTTACTTAATAACGGTGGCACACACTGTTTCTAGTGCCCTAATTTAAGGCAGTAATAAATCCAGACTAGCGGGTTGCTGGGTAGCACGCTAGGCGGTGTAGCGGTGGTGCTCGGCTAATGAAAGCACCGCGGTGTGTGTCGTCATGCTAATCATCCTCTATTCATTTGTGTGATGTGCGGAGCCGCTGGGAGCTGAAAAGCTGACAACACAGCGCTTAATAAACCAGAACCGCTGGAACATGTACACTCACTTACACACTCACACTAACTCACATGCAGACACACACTTTTTACGAATATCAGCATTATGGAGATGTAAAACCCACTATTTTATTCAAGCTGAACTTCTGCCTTTAAAATCCCAGTCCCCATAAAGCTGATTGTTTGCCTCTTGTTTGGTTTCTGTCTTTCTGCTTCCTGTTCTCTTTTGCTCTCTTATTTGAGAAATCTTTATCATGTTCTCTCTGCTTCTCTCTGTGTATTTGCAGCTTGGCCTCTCTCAGTGCTTGGACCCCGCTGATCGCTGTTTGCAGCTGTATTTTATATTCATATTTTTAAATTTATATTTAAAAGGAGTAGGTTGGGGTGGAGGGCCGTGCTCAGACCCGCAATCTTATAATCACCACCATGATCATCATGTACAGTAAAGAGAAAAATAAAACCACACACACACATTAAACACAGAGACGGAAAAGGCATAGTAAACATTTCTCAGTAAGGAGAGAGTGAGAAGTTAAGTGGTGACAGAGAAAGAGCGCGAGAAGCAGAGAGAACATGATAAAGATTTCTCAATAAAGAGAGCACAAGAGAACAGGAAGCAGAAAGACAGAAACCAAACAAGAGGCAAACTAAGAATGAGGCTGAGGAAGAGAGAGAGAGAGAGAGAGAGAGAGGACGAAAGGGAGAACATAACGACAAAAAGGACAAACAACACCATGAGGAAAGAATTGATGACCTCCTCCTCCTCCTCCTCCTCCGTCCTGTCGCTCTCGCTCTCCTGCACTCGGCTCTGACGACCTGCAGAGAAAATGATAGAGCGCTCTGGGAACAACAGCACGGCATACACACACACACACGCACACACAAATAATACACACACACACACACAAACATACACACATAATACACACACACACACAAACAAACAAACACACACACACAAATAATACACACAAATAATACACACACACACACACAAATAATACACACACACACAAACACACACACACAAATAATACACACACACACACGGGCAGATCTGTTCTTAAACACAGTGTTCTCTCCCTCTCTCCCTCCCTCTGCATCTCCACCAAATGACTGGTGTTCTGCTTCTGGTTTCCTCTTTGTGGAAGTGAGAGGAGCTTATTAGGGGATCAGACTGCACAGCCCAGAATAACCTGCAACATCAGCCTGTGAGTGGGTGTGTGGGTGTGCGCGTGTGTGTGTTAGGGGTGTGACGATACAACCGTCCACATCAATATAACGGTTTATTGATCATTCAAGATTCTTAATTTGTCACATGCAAGTTATACAGGTACAACAAGCAGTGAAATGTATCCTGATCCGCTCTTTAACTGTGCAATAGACAAGGAAGATAGAGACGCAATACAAACTTACAAACATAAATACTAACTTAAATACGGGGGCTGGGGTAACAGGACAAAAAATAAAACTATATATTATACAATAAGGAACATAAAGTTAAACAAAGTTAAATGTGCAAACCTGAGAATGTAAACATTGTAAAAATTGTAAATGTGCTAGGGCAGGACAGGTGCAAAGAGATGATTTTTTAAAGTGCCAAGTGCAGCTGCAGCATTGTACATAGCAGAGTAGAGCATGTGACAATGAAGTGGCAACCAGTATAAGTTATCGTAACAATAAGAGGTATGTATTAGCAGCATATAATAACATGGACTAATTAACAGTATAGTTATCGTACAACGATATGAGGTATGTAATAGCAGCATGTAATAGCATGGACATGTACAGTATAAGTGATTGTAACAGCGAGGTATGTATTAGCAGCATATAAAGAACTGAGACTTAGAAAGGCATGTCCTGGTTAAGGAAACGGATGGCCTGAGGATAGAAACTCCTCCTGAGCATTGATCTTACCTGGCAGGGGTGATACCACGATCAAGAAGGTGGCCCAGCTCAGCCATTGCACTCCGGTTGACTGACCCAAATGTGGGAAGCTCGACTGCATAATTTGTGGTAGTGGGGGACTGCATTCACGCTCTCCCCTGATATGGGGCAGTTGGTGGCGTAACGGTAGGGTGTTCGCCCTGTGATCAGAAGGTCGCAGGTTCGAATCCAGGGCCGGTAACGTTACCACTGAGGTACTCATGAGCAAGGTTCCGTCCTGGGCGCTTGTTAGCTGCCCACTGCTCCTTCACCGATGGGTTAAATGCAGAGGTCATTTGGTTGTGGTGCACTGTGTGCTGTGCTGTGGTGTGTGCACAATGACAAATAATCACTCAAAAAAACCAAAACAACACGATGACTTTGATTGGACATTGAAGATGTTGCAGTGTCTTTTTAAAAGAGCTGATTGTGTTAAAGTGAGTGATTATTTGTCATTGTGAACACAGCACTGCACACCCATTTGACTCATCTGTGAAGGAGAAGTGTGCAGCTCTATTAGCATCCTCGAAGCGTGGTTACGAGACTTGTCTCATGAGTACTGCACAACCCTTACCAGTCCGGGACGTGAACCCTCTGATCAAGGGGCTAACTCCCTGATCGCTACACTGCACTGACATTGACATTAACATTGACATGGTTGAGCTCATGAATAATATCAGTTAATATTTATGATGTGATATGAATGGAAATCATATTTTTGACTTTGTAATATCGGCAAATGTCGAGTCATTGCCTGTTGAATCAATATCATTTGGTATTATTCCCCTCTAGACTGTGACAAAAGACAAAATTAACGTTAGAGCACCAGGTAATCAAAAGGTAGACAGTATACTGCAGTCAGCCATAACATTATCACTGATTAAAAGATGAGATAATATTTCCCGCCCTCTCTGTGTCTCTTACTCCCTCTCTCTCATACACACTCTCTTTTCTCTGTAACTGTCCTGATTCATTTCTTCTCCCTCATTGATTTCTATCCGAGTGCAGTTGTGTGTTGCTGTGGACACGTGACAACGCTGGAAAAAATCCTGATTGTGCCGAAAAGAAGGGTCAGGAACAGAGAGAAAGAACACACACACACACACACACAGAAGGAGAAAGAGAGGGCGGCAGAGTGAAAAATGGAGACAGAGTGAAGGATATAAAGGGACAGAGAGAGAGAGAGATCACCTGGTTCCTCTATCCCAGCTGGATAGAGTGTGATATATAGCGCGTGTGTGTGTGAGTGTGTGTGTGTGTGTTGAGTAAACTCTGGTTTCACTCCTGAACGCACACTGTTGTTGGAGACGGCCATCTCCTCTGCTCATTAGATATATAGTCAGATACGTCTACTCCTCATCTCCATCTTGCTGTTACACATCACTCCCTCCTTCTGCAGGAGCACATCACATCTCACCACATCACATAGCATCACACCCTATCCCATTATATCACATCCGATCACTTTCCATCACACCACATCCAATCACATTATATCCCACCCCATGTCTCCTCACATCACACAACATCCCATCACATCTCACCCTGTCACATCATATTACATCTCAGCACATCCCGTCTCATAACATCCCATCATTTCCTACCACATTCCATCACACCACATCTAATCACATTTCATTTTGCCACATCATTATATCCCACCTTATAACATCACACATCACATGACATCACATCTTATAACATCACGTCAGCACATCACATTTCACCACATCCCACAGTCCATCACATCACATCCCATCTCATACCATCCTATCACATTCCAGCCCATCTAATCACATCATATCCTAACCACATTCCATCACACCACAACTAGTCACATTACACCTCACCATGCTACGTCATATCCTCATCACCTCATAACCCATTATATCACATCTCCTCACACTACGTCCCATCACAGCTGTGTTCGTCCCCTTCTAAAAGCGTCCGATCTGGCTTGCGGCAGACTGAGCTGTGTTGTGTTTCAGCCGTTAATCTGATTACTGATCGCTGCCTTTGTGCCTGTGAGGGATTATCATTATAGCCTTTATGTTTCTGTATGTTAAAAATGTAATCCTGTTATTCTGCTTAACTCCCACCATGGCGGACATGCACATGAAAACACACACACTAGAGGCTTAACGATACATCAGTCAATATCAATACATCAATTCAGTGATGAATGAGCCAATAACATTGATCCAGAAACACTGTCATTGACGTGGTAATTGATCAGTGGTGTTAGTGGCTTAGTGTCCATATGATTTGATCACTCTTTGTAGCTTGTAATTGTAAAACCAGATAATTGTTGTTGGAATTTGGTTATAAATGGACATTGTTCACTGTTAAAGCTGTCATGTTGTAACGTTTAGGGTATATAGTGCAAAATAATAATGGCCTTGTTGAAAATGTAATTCCTGAATGCAGCAGGGAATGAATTTTGAAAATCAGTCATAGTCTGGGCAAAGCTATAGAGGTGACTTTTTTGACTCACAGTGTTCTTCCAGTTCAGTAACTCTCTCTCTCTCTCCCTCTCCTTGTGTGTGTCCCTACAAAGTGAACATGCCGTGCTGGAGGCATAACGCTGCATTAATTCTTGCCGCTGTTTTCTAAATGAATGACTGCATCAGATTGCTGCTGTCGCTGTTTATCTGTAAATCTTCTAATCTGGCGTCCTTTCCTTCACATTTAATCAATCACAGACTTATAGACACACAGACACACACACACTCTTTCTCTCCACCCCGTCCTGTATTTCTGTCTGATCTGCTGCATGTACTGGTTGAATTTTCCATGTCCTGGCCTGATTAATAGCTGCTGTGATTAAAGTTGTGAGTTGATTCCTGCAGAGTTGTTTGACAGTAGCACTGGAAAGGGCTAAATGTGATCACACTTACATTCCATGTTTACTCTAACACAGCATCTCTCTTTTGGGTCATTTACATTTGCAGCATTCATCAGATGCTCTTATCCACAGCAACTTCCATTTTCCTCATTTCAGAGACCGTTCACCTGAGAGCAGCTTGGGGTTAAGGGTCTTGGTGGTAGTGCTGGAGGTAGGGCATGAACCCACATCCTCTAGATCCGGAGGCGAGTATCTTAACCTCTAGACCACCACCACCAACCCAGTTATTATCGCCAAGTGGTGCTTTATGGTTCATGAGACACTGCTCTACGGTCAGCTACCTCTATGAACACCCTCATCATGTAAAACACCACAAATAGTTATTAAAATTCGTTCAGCAAAATTATAACACCATGTCTTAGGCAGCGTGTCTTTAATGCTGGAGTTTGGTGTCTGTCTTAAAAACCCTGTACTGATTCTATATCACAAGTAATTAGCATATTTCAGGTAACAGGACAGGAACAGTGAGATTGGTGCATTGCGCAGAGCAAATAATGGTCTGCAGGTAATTGAACACAGCTGATTAAACTCATCAGCTAATTACCACAACCTTCATCAGTGAAGTCTCTAGAGGAGGGAAACACAAATATCTGCAGGGCTGAGGATCTCCAGGGGCTGGGATTGATCTGCTGAGTTAGGGCCTCCAACACTCTTAATGTGTTCCAACACTCTTAATTGACCTGATCAGGTAATTGTCACAGCTTAATTGCCAGGTGTGCCATGCTGGTGGGTGTGTGAGATCATAATCAGCCATGTCTGCTATCTATACCATCACAACCTCCACTCACATGGAGAAAACCTCTACCAAGAGTTCAATCTGTGCTTCCAAAGTGTAACGTTTCCGCTTCACTAAAGCCATTTCACCATTAAGCTCATATTTTCAGCAGCTGCTATAATAGCTGAAGCTAATAATGCGTTACAGTAATAGCCACTTCACCAGTCCTACAATAATTGCTGTACTATTGCACTTGAGAGTCATTCCTGCTCAATAAAGCATGAAAAAGAGACGTGTCTGAGCTCTACATCCCACTCCATGAGCGTCACTCTGCCTGTGCAACGAGCCACAATTAGAAACAAGCAGAAAGAAGCCACGTTCTAATACAGAGCTCATAAAATCCTTCCTGCTCAACACTATCTACCTGAGGTTCAGCTCCCACCTTAGAGATTTGTCTTTATGGTTCTGACAGATGGAGCAGACCTCTCAGTATCCACCATTAAACTCCAACATTCATCATCATGCATGAACACTCACCATCACATCCCCACATTCATCCTCAAACCTCAGCATGAGCAAGGTACCGTCCCCAAGCACTGCTCCCCGGGTGCTGCCCTTGTCAGCTGCCCACGGCTCCTCCACGGATGGGTCAAATGCAGAGGTCACATTTTGTTGTGGTGTTCACAATGACAAATAATCACTCACATTGACTTTCATTAACACTCTTCATCAAACCCCAGCACATGTCATCCTACATCAACTCTCAAACGTCAGACCCATTAGTCCAGCTCAGAGAATATTCTAGCATGTCTTTTGAATAATTCCAGGGGACTCATTCAACTTGTGGGCAAATTACAAGTCTGAGACTTCATACCTGTTACACAACTCATTTTACTGCCTAACGTCCTCGTCTGTAGACTGCAGGCTGGACTATTCTGCACCACTTCCCCTCGATTCCCACTCAGAGTGAGTCAGCCATCATCTGCAGCAGTCTGGAGAGAAAATGAGCAAAGTATTCCTCACAAACATAAAGTCATCTCATAGTGCCTTAACCAGATTGTCTCACACAACGCTAAAGCAACATTTTACTGTGAATCTGTCTCACTGTGCAGCCGCTCACCAGGTGTTTTATTTAAGAGTTCAGAGTCTTCTTGCTAATTCCTCGCTAGGCCTGCGTCTGCCATGTTCAATTAAATTAAGTGGTGGCTGACATCAGTGCACACGCTGACAAATGCAGTGGCATCACATAACAGAAACCCACCAAATCATTCAACTTTATCAGGATTTCCAAGTTTATGGCGGTGAGTTACAATGGATCATGTCTCAGTTAACACCGAACACCAAACATTTACACCGAGCAGTTGTCATTACAACCCCAAAAAAGATCATCAAATTGAAGACATTCCAACATTTTAACCTAAAGCAATAATTTATGGAATTTCATGAGTTTTCTGTGTTATAACTTAAGTTTTTAAGTCAGTTGACAGAAATGAGAATGTAAAGATGTCAGATTCACTTAAAACTGTATGTTATATCTACAGCTACGTTTAAGAGTGAATGTGGAAATATATACTGTATATATTTGTATGTATAAATATACAAATTATTTTAACTCGTTTTAAGTCTAGTTTTAGCTTTGTGTTGCTGTCTGTAGGAAATCCCTCTTTGGTGTTTCACTGCACATCGTTTACATTCTACATGAATGTTATATCTGAGTAATCCACAGTATATTTGCACACTTCAATACATATTCTTCCTTTGTGGCGTATTAAAACATTCACTATTAAGCACAGCTATAAAAGCTCATGTCATCTGAAGCTGAAGTAAATAAAAGCAGTGCTGGAACTAGATTTTTATACTTGGGGTGTCCAGAGGGTGGCCAAGGCTATTTCAGGGTCCACAGACTATGAGTATGAATGTGTTTCTTGAACAATCAGTTGCAGTCAGAGTCTGTAAATGCACATCTTAAGATATGATTTATGTATATAATTTGCACAGTTTAGCACATGGTGCAGTGCCGTGACATGTCAATCATCTCGGGTGTCCGATCAGGTTTTAGGGGGGTCCAGTGCTACCCTGACCTCGCCTCTGGCTCTGCCCCTGATTAAAAGAAGTACTGCTTATTGATAAAATAATATTTAACAGCATGTTTGTTGGTGTTGGAGCAATGTTGAACCTTGAATATATGCACTCACTATATACTATAATACTAATATATAAATATATTACATATACATACATACATATATATATAAATATATATATAAAATATGAATATATATATATATATATATATATATATATATATATATATATATATATATAGACATCCTGACCTGCCAGTCATCACGTTTCTTAGAAGCGGATGAGGATGAATAATGTAAGAAAATAGTGTTTTCAGCTTGTACGTGTGAGTATCGAACCTTTTCTCTCCTGGTCTCTCACTCATCAATAACCAAAACAGAGGAAAAAGGGAGGTTATAAATAACATTTGGGAGAGGTGAAACTGCAGGAGATAGTCAACTCATTCACACCTCATACACAGCCTCCTCATCACGAACACACATGTAGATCTCTCTCTTCGACTGAGCATACGCCAAACCTTCCTCCACTGCTGCTGCGTTCCTCATCACGTTCACGTGAGCTGTAAAGATTATTTCACAAAGCAGTGAGCACAAATCAATAAAGCTCAGAGCATCATTGGCTCGCTCGTGGCCTTGTGTACGCAACATCTCTCAGCCAACAGGTTTTTGTTTTTGGTGCTCTTTTTGGATCTTCTTTGTATCTTAATGTAGTGAACAGATTTTTGCAGAAGTCTGACATTGAGACAAAACAGTTTTCCAGTTTTAACGTTTACTAAATTAATAAATTGCTACCATAAAGTCAAAAAACTGCAGCGTTTCCTGACCTCAGTCTGTCCAGTCATTAGCTAAAACCATGACATCATTACATTAAACAAACGCTATTTTTATGTTTTCAATATTTAAATAATGCTTTTAGAATGAACTTTTGTTTCTAATCTTTTCTTAAATCAAATAAATCATGTTAAATCAATTATGTTTTAAATCCTTTTAACTAAATTATCGATTATCAACATTAACCCCTTATTTTGAATCAATTTGATCCTTAAAACATTCAAAATGTCCAGATTGAGGGGTGTTTTGAAAATGTTTTTACCAAAATTTGGTTTTATAATCATCTCATTTTGTTTTGTAAATGTTTTGAGTTTGTGTGGGTAAAACATTCTTACAAACATTTATCATTTTGTGCTTTCTGACGTATGGTTTCTAAAATATGGTTTCATAAATGTCATCTCAAAACATTCTCGCAACATTTTCTCGCATAAGGCTGTAGGAAAGTTAAGAGACCTTCAGTTATAAAATGTTCTGACACTTCCAACAGGAGCCTTGTAATGACCTCACCAGGGAACATTACTGAAGGTTTTGAATTAAAATAAGTGAATATTGGTGATTGTGAACACAGCACTGCACCACAACCACACGACAGCTCTGCTTTTGACCCATCTGCGAAGGCGCAGTGAGCAGCTGACATGCAGTGCTTGGGGACAGTACCCTTCCTATAAGGTACCTTAGTGGTACGTTCACTGGCTTTGGACTTGAAACAGTGACCTCCCTAACCGTTACACGACCAAAATGCAGGTGTAAGGTAAGCGCACGACCCTCAGCTGTGCTGTGCATGTTTTTGTGAGTCAGTGGCATGACTTTGGGAGTGTTCCCTGTTAGCAGTGTTGAGAGTGTGACAGACTGTCGGCCTGCTGCCCCCGTGCTGTACATTTCACACTCAAACTCACATTTGGGTCAGTGTGGGGGGCAGTGCACATGAGATATGACTTACAGAGAGTCTTGAACCCAATAAAAAGGAGGCGTTTTTTTGTGGTAAATGTTGATGTGAGGTTGTACAAATTAAATAGAAATGTTAGATTTGTGTTTTGGTGTGTGTAGGTCAGTGTCCTCAAAAAGCTTGCTCCTTTCTCCAGCCTCCTGCAAGGTGCTTCTTTTTGCTGTTCGGGATTTGACCCAGACACATGCGATAAGCAGGATCAACTCTGAACATCAGCCTAGCTACGGCTGTCCGTTTTACTTAGGAAGAGATGCTGAAACACACACAGATTAGTGCAGCATCAGGACCGAGTCTCCAGATGCAACATGTCTGGGTTCATGTAAAGGTTACTGCCACACCGAGTGTGTGTAAGTGTGTAAGTGTAGGGGTGTGTGTGTGTGTGTGTGTGTGTGTTGTCACAGTCCCTTGGCAAAAATGGAAGGGTGTTTACTGATTTATGTGGTTAGAAAGTGGATCCTGACATCCATCAAGAACACAAGCACAAAATATTCTCTCTCTCCCTCCATCTCTTCTCTCTCTCCTCTATCCATAACTTTCTCAATCTGCATCCCTCTCTTTTCCCAACTCTCTCTCTCTCCTCCTCAGTCACCTCCTCCTCTCCACCTTGTTTTTCTGTCGCCTCCATTATCCTCACACTCTCCCCTGGCCTCACCACGTCCTCCTCTTTCTCCTCTCGTCCTCCCTGCGTTCCCACGCACCTCTGCGCCCTCACATTGGCCCCTTCATAACCCTCACACACACATGTTCACTGCTTCGTTGAGTGTGTGATGAAACTCGTCACCGTGGTGAAGTGAGGCAGCTTTTTCTAGGGGGTTTTCTAACAGCAGCAGAACGTCCCAAAATGTCTCGTCCCCTCGGTGTCACCCCCAGAACTGAGATGAGATGAGGCAGGCCGGCTTGAGATGCTGCGACTGCTCGGAGAGAAATTAGTGGCAGCTCGTTTAAATCAGAAGGGATTACATTGAGGTCTTAATCGCAGCGCGGCGGAGAAACGAACACCAATTTCCTCAGACTTTATTTGCACTGTTTAAAAATAGAACGCAGGACGGCGAGGTTCCCAGTGCTGGATGAGATACAGTACCTTTACACCGCAGCTCTTCAAGCTCCACGCATCTTGTGATTAAAAGTATCTAAGCTCCACTACAAGCCTTTGTTTTAGTACAGTAGTTCACTACAGCGATTTCCAGAAAACTTAGCTATCTGGTTGGCAGTATATATATGTTAGAAAAAAAGCAATAACAACAGATTACACACAAGCTGCTTAGAAGGCTCATGTGGTTATGGTGCACTGTGTGCTGTCAAAAGTCAAAAATAAACTTTGTCATCTCTGCTATATACTGTAGAGATATACAGAGAGATGAGACGACGATGACTCGGAAAGCTGCAATTGGAGCAAAACAGGAACAAGAGCAGCCTTCAGGGCACATGGAATAAACAATATATAAATAGAATACACAATATACACTTTAAACTAGAAATGGAGTATTAAATATACACTTTAAACTAGAAATATAAGTAGAAAGAGAGACAGTTAGGATGCAGCATTAACCTACAAAAGTGGAAATTGACTTTTACACTGTGAATGTGAAGGTTAGTAACAGTTTCAATACTGAAAAATTCTATATCAGATACAATGTCATAAATAGTATCTTCTTAAAAAGTCTACGGCCTAACATTTAAAAGTTTATTACTTGTGTATTTCACAATGATAATAATCACTCATTAAATTCACGTTTAAAAAATACAGTTTAGTACAAGTAGCAAAGCTTTTCACAGCCGTGATCAGAGCCAGACTGAAGCCAGGTTCATGTTAGTCATGTTAGTTTGGGGCTGGAGGAACCTGGAGAAATGAAGCAACAATTCAGTTCTTACCGTTCTTTCAAAGGGAAACTGAAAACCAGGAAAGTCTTCTTTTTGAATATCCCAAAACTAAAATGTATCAATCAATGAGTCGTTTTTCATTTCTCACTTTGCACTAGTAGAAAGAAAACAGCGCTCATCATTGATGCTAGTTTTGGTAAAACACTTTTATGGGGTTTTGATTTGTGATTTTAATTTATAAAGAATGAACAAATGATGCGAGACTCGAGCTGCTTCGGAGATGAAGTCAGAATTGAGACACTGCCCTCAGCTGCTGCAGATTGAACATTTGCGCCAAGGTCAACGTTACAGGATGATCTCAACAGATTTTTCGTGTGCAGTTCCCCCTCACCCCTCTCTCTCTCTCTCTCTCTCTGCCCACACATCCTCTCTCTCTACTTGTGTTTTTCTCGAAAGCTCTCTTTGTCCCTATTTTTTTCCTTCATTCCTTCTTTTTCTACCTTTCTTCTCGCTTTCTCGTTTCTTTCTTTAGAATACACTTTCTTCTCCGTTTCTGCGTTGAATGTCGGAACCTGAATTTGCATATATAGTGGGTGGAAAAGCATGGAAAACTGCATAACGTGAAGCCACACACACGTTCACACACAAATACACACTGTGTCGACGTTGGTGTGCTGGAGTCAGTCAGGCCGCTTGTGATCTGATGCATATTCGTGCTGTTCATCTGCATAAATGGCAAACTCCAGCACAGTCACACTTCAACCAGTTCTGCGCTGACATATGCAAATCAGCAGCAGCAGGTAAACATCAGACGCCAGATCTATAATACATCCCTGTCCTCCTCTCCTCCTCTCCTCCTCTGCTCCTCTTTCTATGACCCTTGTCTTTCCCTTGTCCACTCTCTCGTCCACTCTGTCTTTGCTCTCCCTTTCTCTCTCCCTCTTTTCTCTCTCTCTCTTTCTCAAACTCTCCTTTACTCTCTCTGACACTCTTTCTCCTCCTGCCTCTCACTCGCTCCTGCTCTTTGTCTCTTTCATTTTCCCTCTCTCTTTATCTCTCTCTCTGTTCTTCACTCCCTCTCCTTTTCTCTCTCCGTCTTTCTCTCCTTTTCCCCCCTCTCTCCCTCCCTGCCTCATTTCTCTGTCTCTCTCTCTCTCTACTTCCCTCTCTTTCTTTCACTAACTTTCTACCATTGCCTCTCTCCTCTCTCCCTCCTCCTCTCCCTCCCTCCCTCCCTCCCTCCTCACTCTCTCATTCGTCCCCCCCTCCCCTCCTGATTTTTTTCTCTTTTCCATTCTCTCCTTCTCTCTCTTCTATCTCTCTCACTCTTTTTCTCTTCTTCTCTTTCTCTCTCCCTCGTTCCTCTCTACTCTTCATGTGTGTAAGGCTGTAGTCCACTATATGAACGTTAAATCTGCATAAATTATTAGAACGTTTGATGTTAAACTGGTGCAGATTTTCATGACATATCTACACACACACTTTAAACCCTCTAAACCTCAGGGATGTGAGTATTTGTGTGTGAATTAGCGTCAGTAAGGGAACTTGTCCCAGTAGAGCTGCTGTTTCTGCTGGAGTTTCTACTGCATTCCACCAGCTTCCCTTACTCTCCAGCTTCAGGTTTTGGTTGGTGTCACACTGTGTGTGAGTGTTTCCCATCATACTGCGTTTGTTACATAACAGTGACACTCTCAGGTGGCTGCAGGTAGTGCATGTGCTGAAGACAAAAAGGACATTATATTTACATAAAGTCTATTTATGGCGTCGGTGAAACGTTTAAAACCAACACACAGTTTACAGGAATATACAGTGTAGTGCACATAAAAGTAGTGTTCACACCATCAGTCAAGCAGCTGCAGCATTCCAACATCTCCTCCAAGACCAATATTCACCTGATGTGACAGCCTGTGTGTGTGTGTGTGTGTGTTGTGCAGGTGATCTTGATCAGTTCCAACATTAACGGCGGGATCAGATATATTCAAGCCAGTTCAGATCAGGAGCTTCATTCCAGGGCAACCGCTGAGCTTCACCCGTGGAAGCGCTCCTCTTCCATCCGGCTGAGGAAGACAAGCTGCTGGCCTTCAGTAAGGAGGCAAAGGTCAGACTCTTCACTCACATGCTCACGCTTACTGGTTTCACCTGTAGAGTACTGACCTACTGTTTAGTGCTGAGAGAGACAGAGAGAGAAGTCTGCATGGCAGTGTCTGTAGGAAGGTGCACTAAAGCAGGAGATCAGGACTCTAAATATACTGTGTGTGTGTCTGTGTGTGCGTGTGTTGTTCTGCTGCGGTGTGTGTGCATGTGTGTGTTGTATATACCCCAGGGGTGTGTGTGTGTGTGTGTGTGCTGCTGCAGGGGTGTGTGTGTATTTCTCGTCTCCACTGATTTGGGCCGCAAGTGGACTCTACTTCAGGAGCGAGTGACTAAAGACCGCTTGTTCTGGTAAATGATTGTAACTGTGCTCAAGGTAGACACGCAGTACCCAGACTGTAGATGAATTTGGAGTTGGACTACTTTGTCATTCACATCAATTTCCATTTGAAAACAAACATATAAAAGTTTAAAATATCAGTTATCAGCCTTGTTGATTAGTATATATCAATTTGACTAATTAATATAATACTGCTGTCTCTGAGCATTTGTTGCCCTCCTACGGCAAAACCAGAAAAAAGGGTTTATGTTGTGTGGGGTAGGCTCTATTGGATTACAGTTTTTAGTGTTTTGAAACAATTGAGAGATCTATACTGTACTTTCCATCCTAGAAGCGTGACTTTCTTGAGGTGAAATTCGTTCGAATCTTAAAGTTTGTGTTTTTGAGCGCTCTACGCTAATATTTGGTCAATCTGGTTGACTAGCATTGAAGATGTTCTCGGAATCCATCTTGATCTCCTGGTTCAGTTAACCCTGTAGGCTTTATCCGTGTGGCTGTGAATGCAGCGTAGGCTAGCGTAAATGCAAACGTAGCCGCGACCGCACCATGCGTCTGTGAGTGCTACGGCGACAGTCAACTTCAAAGGCAGATTTCTCCGTTT
>JAVGVS010000735.1:22500-102500 GCA_032718565.1 Distichodus sexfasciatus
GTGTGTGTTTGAGTGTGTGTTTGAGTGTGTGTGTTTGAGAGTGTGTGTATGAGAGTGTGTGTGTGTTTGAGTGTGTGTATGAGAGTGTGTGTGTATGAGAGTGTGTGTGTGTGTGAGTGTGTGTGTGTGTGTTTGAGTGTGTGAGTGTGTGTGTATGAGTGTGTGTATGAGAGCGTGTGTGTGTGTTTGAGTGTGTGTTTGTGTGTGTGTGTGTGTGTGTGTGTATGTACAGCATTCACAGTGCACTAAAGATGTCACATAATGTCCATTTTATAAAATAGAAGTCAGCATGTTTTGAGGACGGAGGAGGCAGCAGCTCTCTCGTTCCTCTCATTCCCTCTTACACTTGGATGAGCAGATGGGTCAAACTTCAGCCTTCAAGAACGAGAGGGAGAGCGATGGAGGGAGCAGGAGAGATGGAGAGGGAGAGGGGCAGAGGCTGGGGTATTGGGAAGAGAGATGGACAGAGAGAGAGAGATGGAGAGATGGTATTTTCCAGAGTGAATAATTGATGTGTTTGGGTAAATGTGAGTCTCATTTCACCTCGGTGACCTTTTTATCGTCTGGATTAAATGTGGGTGTAAAATAAAGCTGCTTGTGGACTCTGTAGCACAGCAGAATGTCACCATTACAGCCTGACTGATTAATCAACATGCTGATAACTGAATGCAGATGAATTAGTGCCACCTTTTAAATGACCAGTTAATGACAGTTTAAAGTGTCCTCGGTTTGGTAACATGTGAAATGTGTCAGCAAAGTGTCTTTGAAAACCCCCGAAGTCAGTTTTACGACGCATTTTACACAGTAGGTTTTTCAGGGTGGGATTAAAACGCAGCCTGCTGATGTGTAGAGGTTATGTTTAGCATGGGCCTGTCCACCTGCGTAGCATCAGTAGCCTAGCTGCTAGTCTGGGTGAGGTTCACTAAGAGAGTCTGTCATATGCTAAGTCTGAAGCGGTTCCTAACATCTCCACTCCCTCACCACCGCCGGCTGCTGTTGAACCAGCAAGTGAAGGTTTATCTATTCTGTGTTGTCATAAAGTATAAAATATGGCGTGTGCGTGTGTAACCTGCTGTAAAGAACTCCACATGATTAGTGAACGCATGAGAACGTGCAGCTAATCCGTATGAGCTAGCTGAGGTGTGAAGTACCGCGCTGGTGTAATGCAGGGTGAAATGTAAGTTAGTAAGCGATCTGCTGTAATCTATCAACTCTCTGGTGTTTTCAGCGTTCCTCTGTTATTTGAGTCTGTCCCCCGCTGTCCTCCTGCTTAAATATGTCTCCGTCATTATCCCGTGTTGTGTTCCGTATTAGCCCAGACTGTGCTCACTGTCCTGTCACTGTCTTCATCCCGTCCAGTGAAGCGTATATTGTAAAGGCACAACAAGGGAACATTTGATGTAGTTTTCCTGCACCACTTTAGAGTGATCTGTTTTAACAGTGCATGTGTGTGTTTTACACTCGATGGGTGGGGGCTCTGTCGTAGTGGACGATGCTTCAGCGCTTTGAGCCGACACTCCTACAGCGTCCGAGCACAGAAAGTACCACCTGTATTTTAACCACTTTGACACTTAATTTTACTGCTGCAGCAATGTTCATATTCGCTCCAAATTGATGAGATGATTAGTGACAACTGGTTCTTTGATATGAGGAACTTAGAGCTGATTTTATTTTGGGTCTTTAACAGAGAAAAGCAGCTTATACTGTGTTGTAATTGTGTAGTTGTCCACCAGAGGGCAGACCTTGTTATGAGACATGATTCAAGTCATAACTTTTATTTGGTTGTACCGTTATGCATAGTATTAAACATGACGGGAGGAGTGAATGTTTAATCTGCAGCATGTTGTTGAAAAATATGAGCTGATACATTATTATCAGATTATTAAATCTTCAGTTATTAAATTCATTATGTCTTAAAATATGTCCAGACATGACCTCCGTCTCTCTCTCACTCTCTTAAACACTTTATGAGCAGCATTCAGTTTATACAGTAAATTAAAAATATGCAGTAAATTCCATTTCTCTTGAGAATGTTAATATTTCCCTGCATAAATTAATCAGCTTTACATAAAACTGCATCACCCAGTTAATTTCATTTCTTTGATGTCTTTAGTGTAGCATCACATCACTTTTCATGCCTGTGAGAGTGACAGAGATGAGCGTGCGGTCGTCTTGCTCTGATCCCTAACCAGAGCGACTCGTTCAGCAGCCAGAGATCTGAGATGTGGCAGTGTGTTGAGCTGCTCTCGGCTCTGATGTTTACCGCGCTGCTGGACGCGCCTTCTGACTTCCTGACTAAATGTAATTAGCGCGTTCATTTTTAGAGCTAATAATTACATTGCTGTGCGTACTGTAGAATTACAATTATTCAGTTCCTATGGTTACCCCAACTTGAATCCAACAGACTGCTCGCTTAAAGTGTTTTCTGTTCGCATTTAGAAAAGTTATGAATTGCATTTGTTCTTTTTCTGTGCTCATCTCTCATAAGTAAGTGTAATGTGGTGAAATGCACCCTGATCGTTCCCGAGATTGGAAATTAAATTCAAAATAAACTGATTTGAGTTAAAGGTCTGCTATGGAAACCTAAAAGATAAATACTGTATATATAAAAATATGTCGTAACCGATCACGATGTAAAGATGTGGTTGTGTAAAGGTATCTAAAGTTATAATGTTCATTTATAATGTTCATCAGAATTCCACATAATCCCTGACTTCCTGATTCCAGAATCCCTGACTTCTGCTGCATATTTGATGTATTTACATAAAGGTTAAAGGCATTGATTCTTGAGGAATTGGCCGTCTAGTTGTACATTCTCCCTCTCTTTCACCTTGAGTGCATTTGTATGAGTGTGTGTGTGTGTGTGTGTGTGTGTGTGTGTGTGTGCCTAAAGGCATGCTGGGAGGTCCTATGAATAAACTCTGCCTGGGGCCGTTATCTCTCTCTGTCTGTGTCAGCATCACTTTCCTTTTCTATCTTTTCTCTCTCTCTCTCGGGTGTGTGACCCACTTCCCCTGCAGTGTGTCCTTAAACACAGCGTGGTGATGTCATTGTTGTGAGAACGCTGTCAGGATAACGCTAGAATAACATCATTGTCCAGGGACGCCCTCATCATGAAGTCATCATCAGGGGACGTGTCACAGTGATGTCATTTCCACTTTTAGAGAGATGAGATAAGATGGAAGAACCAAGTCAGACGTTTAGTGCTTTTATAATTAGGAACCAACTCCCTCAAGCAACACCAACCTGGGAAACAACAAATCCCCCAACCAGCTGCAACTTCACCCTTATCAAAAAAGTAAACTTCAGAGTTCATTTTAAATAACACTCCAAGTTTTCCAAGTGCACTTTATGTAGTGAGTGCTAGTAGTGTGCTTGTAAAATTGCTTTTTGGGTATGTCTTTTGGCCCATTCTTTAGTTTTGTTAGAACAGGACCAACGTGCTGCACTCTGAATTATTGTTAGTATGAAAGTGAAAGTGAGGGATTATTTGTGAACACACCACACCACAGCACACAGTGCACAACCACGAAACACATTTGACCCATCCGTGAAGGAGCAGTGGGCAGCTAATAAGGGCAGCGTCCGGCGGAGCGGTGCTTGGAGACGGTACCTTGCTCACAGTGTTGGGAAAGCTACTTTGGAAATGTAATGCGTTACAATAACAAGTTACCCTAGCTAAAATGTAATAGTAGTGTAACTATTTCAATTACTTTAACAAAGTAATGTAACTAATTACATTTGATTACTTTTGGATTACTTTTCTACATTTTGAATGAATTTTCTCAACTGTCAGTCATTTTCAGTTTTTGAAACCTGGTTAACCTTACAGCATTACTCAACCCTGACTGCTGTCAAAATCCTTTTAACCTCAACTCAACTCAAACCTCAACACCGCTTTACTGTGAGATCATGCTGATCTTTCAAAACCTATGCTGCTAAATCAAACATTTGACAGTCAACATTTGGTGAACATCACTGAATAAGCAGGTGTGTATTCGTGTGGGATTGATGGTGCATATAGCGTCTGCTCACTACAGCTCATTTTTATTTCCTGCAGTGGCCTACACTGTAGTTCCTATCTGGCATTGCAGGCCTCCTCACAACTGCAGCTCAGACCGCTTGTAGGCTGTAGATCCAGCAGCAAGTGGGTGTTGCAAATTCAAACATGATAATGAACCAATTAGACATATGGGAATAGTATCAGACTTCCAGCTGTAAATGGAGGATGTTGTGCACAAGAAAAAACGTCAAAACAATAATATTATTAAACATAGAGCCAATGTTTCTGCAGAAGATATTGAGATGTAACTGAAATTGCAATCCTGAATATTTCCTGAAAGTCACTCTAATTTAATTACACATTTTTTCAAAGTAATGTAACTGATTACTGTTACTCTTATTTTGTAATTTAATTATGTAATTTTGTTACATGTACCTCGTTACTCCCCAACACTGCTTGCTCATGAGTACCTCAGTGGTAACTTTATCAGTCCTGGATTCAAACCTGCAACCTTCTGATCTCAGGGTGAACGCCCTACCATTACGCCACCAACTGCCCCTGCAGAGCATACTGAGCAGAGTGTACTGGGGTAAAACTGTGTTCAGTGCATCTCTCAAGTACATAACAAGTACATAAGTTGACTGAGACTTCACCAATGACACACTTGAGAATACTTCTTTTTTGCAGGGGCCGCTTGTCCTTACTACTCTCCTGAAACCGGAAGTGGGTTAAAGTAGTGAAATCTTCACTCTGTATAATTATATCTAGATTCGTGACATATCTCTCTCTCTCCCTCTGCTTGCAGGACGTTCAGATCGTGAGTACGGATGAGAACCAGGTGATCGTGGCGCTGCAGGAGTGGTACCAGACCGACACCTACAACCTGTACCAGTCGGAACCGCAGGGGGTTTTCTACTCGCTGCTTCTAGAGAATGTGCGCAGCACCAGGCAGCCGGAGGAGAACGTGCTCATCGACGTGCTGGAGGTCAGCAGACCCAGTCCATGTGTCACGCCTTCATTCCTTATTCAAATCAAAACCAAAACCATAATAAAAATGAATAATAGGTGCATCAGTGTTCAGGTGCATCAGTGTTTAGTTATATCAGTGTTTAGGTGCATGTATATTCATGTGCATCAGTGTTCAGGTGTTTGGTGTTTTCTCTCTCTCTGTTGGTTCTCAGGTTCGGGGAGTGAAGGGTGTGTTTTTAGCCAATCAGAAAGTGGACGGTAAAGTCACCACACTCATCACCTACAACAAGGGGCGGGAATGGGAACTCCTGACTCCGCCCACCACCGACATGAACGGCAAACCGGTCACCTGCAAACAGGTAGAAACTCTGCCCAAATTTAATTTAAAAGAATGTTGTGAATTGTGAATATTTATGCAAATCATCTCCTCCCTTTTTCACCCCCTCCTCACCTCCCTCCGTAGCCAGACTGCCACCTGCACCTGCACCTCCGCTGGGCAGACAACCCCTACGTGTCCGGCACCGTCCACACTAAAGACTCAGCCCCTGGACTCATCGCCGGAGCAGGTCCGCTCGCCGTACCACCGCTACTCACCTTAAACAATACACAATTCACATTTATCTGTGTTGCTTATCATATATTTGACATGATGCTGCTGCATTGCAAAAATAAAGACATATCTCACAGTAGATATTGTAATATATAACACTGATACATGATACTGTAAAAGAAATAATACATTCCAATCAATTACTGATAATAATTGGGGCAGTTGGTAGTGTAACAGTCAGGGAACTGGCCCCGTGAGTCCTGGATCGGTAAAGGTACCACTAAGGTACTCATGAACAAGGTACAGCCAAGGTACCTCAGTGGAACTTTTACCGGTCAACACGACCCTTTAAACCATGACCCTTCGATCACAGGGCCAACTCCCTAACACTGCCCACTGCCCCAAAAAGCGGACTGCAGAGTTGTGTTATACGCTGCCCTCTCTCTCCCTCGCCCTCTCAGGTAACCTGGGTGCTCAGCTGGTGGAGTATAAGGAGGAGATGTACATCACGTCTGACTGCGGGCGGAGCTGGAGACAGGTGAGACACAGGAGATGTCTCGTTTTGGGCTCACATACAGTCTCTTTAGAACATTTATGGAGAATTACAGTAGATATACAGTATATGTCATTTAAATTGAGTTAATTTCATTTCTTTGCCTCCTGTTTGTTCATTTCTATTTTAATTTGCACAGCATTCCCATAATATCTACAGCTGTCCTGTAACATGCACATGTACTATATGCAGTAATCATCTGTTTTAGAGAACATACACTATGTTTCTGTATATTTTCTATATACTTTTATTTTTAAGATTAAATTTCTTGCAAAGTTTCTTTAACTTGATTTTATTTTTTTATTTTGCACAATTTACACAAGTTTGGGGATGAATCACTTGTGTGTTTGTGTGTGTGTGTGTGCGCGCTCTGTAATCTGCCCAGGTGTTTGAGGAGGAGCATCACATTCTCTACCTGGACCATGGAGGTGTCATCGTGGCCATCAAGGACACATCCATCCCCCTGAAAATACTCAAGTAAGATCAGCACAGCTGCACACGCAACACAGCAAACACACACACACACGAGGATGAGGGAACACGCGTAGACATTCAGCATGTGGAGGCGGAGTGGGTGGTGCCTGGGAAGATGATGATGATGATGATGATGATGATGATGATGATGATGATGATAATGATGCTGGTGTAAACTGACCTCGGTCCTCCTCCTCCTCCTCCTCATGGTCAGGTTCAGTGTGGATGAAGGCCGGACGTGGAGCGTTCATGACTTCACCAGCACCTCCGTCTTTGTGGACGGCCTGCTGAGCGAACCCGGCGATGAGACGCTGGTCGTCATGACGTGAGCACACCGTCTACTACTCATACTACACCTCCATACTACACCCTTACTACACCTCCATACTACAACACAACTAAACCCCCATACTACACCCTTACTTCACCTCCATGCTACAACCATACTAAACCCCCATACTACACCCTTACTACACCTCCATACTACACCCTTACTACACCTCCATACTACAACACAACTAAACCCATACTACACCCTTACTACACCTCCATACTACACCCTTACTACACCTCCATACTACAACACAACTAAACCCCATACTACACCATACTTCACCTCCATGCTACAACCATACTAAACCCCCATACTACACCCTTACTACACCTCCATACTACACCCTTACTACACCTCCATGCTACAACACAACTAAACCCCCATACTACACCCTTACTACACCTCCATAATACAACACAACTAAACCCCATACTACACACCCATACTACCTCCCATACTACACCTCCAATACTACAACACAACTAAACCCCCCATACACCCTTGCTCCACCTCCATGCTACAACCATACTAAACCCCCATACTACACCCTTACTACACCTCCATACTACAACACTACTAAACCCCCATACTACACCCTTACTACACCTCCATACTACACCCTTACTACACCTCCTTCTGCTAACTAAACCCCCATACTACACCCTTACTACCACACCTCCCTTACTACACCCTTACTACACCTCCCATGCTACAACACAACTAAACCCCATACTACACCCTTCTTCACCTCCATGCTACAACCGCCTAAACCCCATACTACACCCTTACTACACCTCCATACTACACCCTTACTACACCTCCATACTACAACACAACTAAACCCCCATACTACACCCTTACTACACCTCCATACTACACCCTTACTACACCTCCATAATACAACACAACTAAACCCCCATACTACACCCTTACTACACCTCCATACTACACCTCCATACTACAACACAACTAAACCCCCATACTACACCCTTACTTCACCTCCATGCTACAACCATACTAAACCCCCATACTACACCCTTACTACACCTCCATACTACAACCATACTAAACCCCCATACTACACCCTTACTACACCTCCATACTACACCCTTACTACACCTCCATACTACACCCTTACTACACCTCCCATACTGCCCACAACTAAACCCCCCATACACCCTTACTACCCCTCCATACTACACCCATACTACACCTCCATACTACACCCTTACTACACCTCCATACTACAACACAACTAAACCCCCATACTACACTCTTACTTCACCTCCATGCTACAACCATACTAAACCCCCATACTACACCATTACTACACCTCCATACTACACCCTTACTACACCTCCATACTATAACACAACTAAACCCCATACTACACCCTTACTACCTCCATACTACACCCATACTAAACCCCCATACTACACCTCCATACTACACCCTTACTACACCTCCATACTACAACCACAATACACCTCCATACTGCCCTTACCCTACCTCCATACTACAACACAACTACACCTCCCATACTACACCGCCTACCTCCATACTACAACACAACTAAAACCCCATACTACACCTCCATACTACACCTCCATACTACAACACAACTAAACCCCATACTACACTCTTACTACACATATACACCCTTGTGCACCTCCATACTACAACACAACTTCACCTCCATACTACACCCTTACTACACCTCCATACTACAACCATACTAAACCCCCATACTACACCCTTACTACACCTCCATACTACACCCTTACTAGACCTCCATACTACACCCTTACTACACCTCCATACTACAACACAACTAAACCCCATACTACACCCCTACTACACCTCCATACTACACCCTTACTACACCTCCATACTACAACACAACTAAACCCCATACTACACCCTTGCTTCACCTCCATGCTACCCATACTAACCCCATACTACACCTCCCACTTTTCACCCTTACTACACCTCCATACTACAACCACAATACACCTCCATGCTACACCCTTGCTACACCTCCATACTACAACACAACTACACCTCCATACTACACCCTTACTACACCTCCATACTACAACACAACTAAACCTCCATACTACACCCCATACTACAACTCCTTACAACACACTTCAAGCTTATACTACACTCTTACTACACACCTCCACATACTACACCCTTGTGCACCTCCCATACTACCTGTAAACCCCATACTACACCCTTACTACACTTTCATACTACACCCTTACTACACCTCCATGCTACAACACAACTAAACCCCCATACTACACCCTTACTTCACCTCCATGCTACAACACAACTAAGCCCCCGCATACTACACCCTTACTACACCTCCATGCCTGGCCACAGCTAAACCTTCCCCATACTACACCCTTAATACACCTCCATACTACACCCTTACTACACCTCCATACTACAACACAACTAAACCCCCATACTACACCCTTACTTCACCTCCATGCTACAACCATATTAAACCCCCATACTACACCCTTACTACACTTCCATACTACAACACAACTAAACCCCATACTACACCCTTACTTCACCTCCATATACACCCCTTACTTCCTCATGTACAACCATGCCTAAACCCCCATACACCCTTACTACACCTCCATACTACAACACTATAAACCCCCCATACTACACCCTTACTACACCTCCATACTACAACTTTTCACTAAACCCTATACTACACCTTACTACACCTCCATACTACCCTTACTACACCTCCATAATACAACACAACTAAACCCCATACTACACCCTTACTACACCTCCATACTACACCTTCATACTACAACACAACTAAACCCCCATACTACACCCTTACTTCACCTCCATGCTACAACCATACTAAACCCCTATACTACACCCCCTACACCTCCATACTACAACACAACTAAACCCCCATACTACACCCTTACTACACCTCCATACTACACCCTTACTACACCTCCATGCTACAACACAACTAAACCCCCATACTACACCATACTACACCTCCATACTACACCCTTACTACACCTCCATGCTACAACACAACTAAACCCCTATACTACACCCTTGCTTCACCTCCATACTACCTCCATGCTACACCTCCAATACTACAACACCAACTAAACCCCATACTACACCTTACTTCACCTCATGCTACAACCATACCCTAAACCCCCATACTACACCCTTACTACACCTCCATATACAACCATACTAAACCCCATACTACACCCTTACTACACCTCCATACTACACCCTTACTACACCTCCATACTACAACACAACTACACCTCCATACTACACCCTTACTACACCTCCATACTACACCCTTACTACACCTCCAAACTACAACACAACTACACCCCCATACTACACCCATACCCCACCTCCATACTAACACCCACTAAACCCCCATACTACACCCTTACTACACCTCCATACTACAACACCCACTAAACCCCCATACTACACCTCCATACTACACCCTTACTACACCTCCATACTACAACCATACTAAACCCCCATACTACACCCTTACTTCACCTCCATGCTACACCCATACTAAACCCCCATACTACACCTCCATACTACACCCTTACTACACCATGCCTAACACCACTAACCCCCATACCCCACACCTTACTTCACCTCCATGCTACACCCATACTACAACCACAATACACCTCCATGCTACACCCTTACTACACCTCCATACTACAACCACAATACACCTCCATGCTACACCCATACTAAATCCTTACTACACCTCCTTCCTATTCCTTCATCCTCTTCTACACCTCCATCTTCCTCTTCTACATCCTCTTTATCTCCCACTACTACCGTTCTCATTTTAAAGTCACAGAGGGCGAGGGTCAGTAAAATCGTCTCTGCAAAAACAGCTGTGGCTTGTTTAAGTGCTGTGTGTGTTTGTGTTTGATAGTGTGTGTGTGTGTTTGTGTTTGATAGTGTGTGTGTGTGTGTTTGATGTGTGTGTGTGTGTGTTATCAGTAGTGTGTATGTGTGTGTGTGTTTGTGTTTGATAGTGTGTGTGTGTTTGTGTTTGATAGTGTGTGTGTGTGTGTGTGTTGTTTGTGTTTGATAGTGTGTGTGTGTGTGTGTGTTTGTGTTTGATAGTGTGTGTGTGTGTGTTCTTGTACTTGCTACTTAGTGAGAACCAAAATGAGTTTTTAACCAGCAGAGTGAGGACATTTTTGGGAAGTGAGGACTTTTTTAGTGGTCCTCACTTCTTTAAACTGCTTTTACAAAACAAATACAAGTTTATTTACAAAACTAAAAGTGTAGAAAGATTATCTTTTGGTTACTGAGGTTATGGTGAGGGTTATGTTTAGGGTCAGGTGTAGTATTATTTACACACAGTAATATAGAGTCAATGGAGGTCCTCACTACTATATAAGTACAAGGATGTGTGTGTGTTAGCGTGTGTGTTTGTTTGTGTGTGTGTGTGTGTCTGTTTGATAGTGTGTGTGTGCAGGTGTGTGTGTGTTAGCGTGTGTGTGTGTTAGCATGTGTGTGTTAGCGTGTGTGTGTTAGCGTGTGTGTTAGTGTGTGTGTGTTTGATGGTGTGTGTGTCTGTGTGTGTTAGCGTGTGTGTGTTAGCGTGTGTGTGTTTGATGGATTAATGGCTGGTGTGAGGATTGGGGAGTTTCGATTTTTGTGGTGCACAACTCCAGCTGATAATGAAGTGCTGTGACGGAGAGATACACTTCAAGGACGAGTGGAGAGGAAGAGGAGAGGATGAAGCAGAGGGAGGAGAGAGGAGGAGCTCCTTCACAAAGATGCTACAAGACTTTGCTAAAACCTGTATTTCTAACTGGATTTGCTGCGTTTAGAAACTCATGTGCTTTGTACTAGTTCATTCTGGTAAAGTACAGACACCTGAAGATATGGTGATATAGTGGGAGTTGGGTCAGTTTGCCCAGTCTGAGTTTGTGTGTAGTTAGTTTGCCGTGTGTGTGTGTGTGTGTAGTGTGAGGTGATATTGGGAATGTTCTGTGTTTCTCTGCAGTGTGTTTGGCCACATCAGCTATCGCTCCGACTGGGAGCTGGTGAAAGTGGATTTCCGACAGTCGTTCCCCAGACAGTGTACCGAGGACGATTATGACTCCTGGAAACTCACAAATCTTCAGGTAATGCTCACTTTTACACCTGTCTTACCTGCCCCTCTGCCGAAAATATTTTAAAATATTCCACAAAAGGAGAGGACTAGAGCGTGATCCATGAAGGAGCAGTGGGCAGCTTTTCGGCAGCAGCAGTGCTTGGGAACGCTACCTTGATCCTGAGTACCTCAGCGGTACCTTTGCTGGTCTAGAACTTGAACCGGCAACCCTCCGATACCCTACTCACTGCCCCAGTCTGTCTGGCCTGAGAGTCTTTACTGTAATATTTTCCTTAGTTGTGACGCCATCTGCAGGAAGATGTTCACGTACACAGAGTAGATCTCAGTACTGCACTCCTACACTCAACCCTCACCAGATTTTGGATGGATAGATAGATATTTGTCATCTTTCATAGAAAAAGCATGTCATTTATTTGGGAAAGGTCTTAAGCATTTCTAAACTGTCTGTCTAAGGAATAAGGCTTGTTTTTTTCCCGCAGGGAGAGCACTGCATCATGGGTCAGGAGCGAACCTACAGGAGGAGGAAAGAGATGTCTTTATGCATTAACGGGAAAAGTTACACGTCGGCTCTCACCACTAAACCCTGCCAGTGCAGCGAGAAAGACTTCAGCTGGTACGCAAGTCGGGACCTCACCCACATCCACTCCCCTGCGGACTCTGATTGGGAATATCTCCTGTAAAAGATGATCTTTATTATAGAATCTCATGTATTTTTGGTATGGTAAAGTGCACTACAGGATAGAGCTGGGTATCATCATAAAATTCCAGATTTGATTAAAGTCACGTTCACAAGGATTTCCCCTCTTGATTCACTTGGTGCTATATGTCCAGGTTGTAAATGAGGCTTTGGGTTTTATATGAATAGCTGATGCGATTTAAAGAGATATTCTACAAATATCTAGAGTTCTAAGCAAAACTCTTGGCGCCTGATCGTTTTATGTTGCTAGAAAAATGAGGGTTAGGGTTAGGGTTATACACATATGTGTAAATACTCTTTCTCAAATCCACATTAAAACACAAGAGAGTCTGGCTTTTTGGAAGCAGGATATGAAGCAATATGTAAAATGGAATGTGGTGTAGCTCAAGATTTTTGCACAGTACCGTCCACTGCTTAACTTTAACCCAAATCAGACACTTTAGGCCCGGTACAATCCACCAACGCCCCTCAAAAAGAGATAACCGAGTCCAAAAACAGCAAAAAGGAATCAAATATGGAGATGTGGAAGATGGCAACAATCAGTATGACGGGGAAAGAACCTCTGATAGAAACCAGAAGACGTATTTTAATATGAGCTGTTATTGCTCCAGAACTCTGGAATGAGCTGCGTCTGCATATTCACCTCACACCAACATTGTTCATTTTTAACACGTTTAATTCTTTGGCTTTCCTCATTGTTGGAGCTGTGTTTTTGTATTACACTTTGTTCAACTGGTGCTGTGTTGAAAGTGCTTTATAAATCATTTGACTTGTGTAACGGGAGGCTGGTGTGTGTGTGTGTTTGTGTGTGTAGTGATTATGGATTTGAGCGAGCCTCCGGTGTGAAGACGGATGGAGATCGCTGTTATCCGGACTTTTGGCACGATCCTGACGCTCCTCCTGACAACTGCCACTTAGGACACACTTACCAGTCCAGCACAGGGTATAACACACACACACACACACCCCCACATACACACAGACTGCATTTGTTTAGCTAGGTAATGTTGTTTTACATGGTTACATCCCTATTTATTAATGTTAAAAAATCAGTGTCAGAAAATAAGAAAAAGAAAAGGGCAATAAGAAAAATGGTTCCAGAATCAAGCAAAATTATCTGCCAGTATAGTGAGAAAATTGATCTTGTAAAGGCCTCCTAAAACAAGAAGCAAAATCTTTCCATTTTTCCATGTTTTTAGCCTTAATAATACATTGTATTGTTAAAATAAGCAAAGTTGTCATGAATTTATTAACTCGTAGTGGAGAGCAGGAGCACCTTTCAGTTCTCTTAATTACATTTCTTATTTCATGTTAAGAAGTTCTTATAATCAGTGAATTTTTCTTAATAAGATAATTGTAGCCAGCGTTTCTTAAAATGAGATTATTTATCTCACACATACAAGTCTAATCAGTTATTCTTAAAATAAAAAAAACAAGATCTGTTTTTTCTTTTTAAGATTTTCTGGTTTGTTAAGGTTTCATTTTTTGCAGTGTGCATTTGAAATCTTTCTCAAATCATTGCTTTAGCATCAAAACCCAAAGTAAAGTCCTTGTATTTGAGGATGTACTTGGTAATAAACTTCATTCTGGTTGTGATTCAGACCCAGAAGTTTACCACATGTGATTATGGAGTAACGGGGGTGACAGGTTGTGTGTTTTTGGTGGTAGTTATCGTAAGGTGGTGTCCAACGTGTGTGAGGGAGGAATCAACAAAGAGCAGAGCTCCAAACAGCACAGCTGCCCTCTGCTGCCCCCTACAGGCTTACAGCTGGGCGTCAAGGGGCAGATGCTGTCGGTTGCCCCCGGCGATGACATCACCTTCATGGTCCATCAGGAGCAGGTACAGGATCTCTCTCTACCGCTCTCTTTATCCCTCCCTCCATCTCTCTCACTCTCTTAATACCTTATTCTCTCCTCCTCCTCTCTCTCTCTCTCTCTCTCTCTCTGTTTCTCTCTTCTCTCTCTGACCCTTCTCTTGTCCTCCGTTCCACCCTGTTTCCATGTCTATTCCTCTCTGCCTCTTCCCTCTCTCCTCCTCATCCCTCCATCAGGGAGACAGCAGCAGCACCAGGTACCAGGTGGATCTGAGTGATGGAGTGAGAGCGATTTATGAGAACGTGTCGGTGAGAGATGAGCCGATTCAGCACCGTTACGACAAGCCGGGAGTATACCGAGTCAGCGTTGTGGCCGAGAATGCGGCCGGTCAGCAGCGCGCCTCGCTTTACGTCCAGGTCACCGGTCAGTCACTCGCACCACAACTCACACATACACTTTACTACCAACATTATATACTAGAGCATCACAAAATATGAATATTATTGAAACATGATCACCAGTCAGTCACACACTTTACTACCAGCATTACACTACCAGAAACAATTACAATCCTGTGGCAAATCGTGGACAGTAAGGTCCAGGCCCAACAGGTTTTATTAATAAATTTTCTGTTTTATTAGAAATGTTTTCCTGTAGTTTTTTCTTCCCGTGGTTTGTGGAACGCTCTATGATAAGCTGTTGCATAAATAAAGCTTTTATTAGTCATATTGTAGCTTTAATTACTGTTAATGACTGCAATACTGTTGCAAACATCATCAACATACCAACATTCATTAAAGTTCTAATGATGAACGTCGGGATGAAATTAATGAATAAACTAGGGTTACTAGTGCGTAAGTGCAGGGCTGAAGCAGCTTCACTCGTTCATTTTCTCTCCGTCGTGTGCAGCTCCTCTACAGGAAGTGCACCTGGAAGTAGTTCCCATCGCAGGCAGGAACCAGGAGGTGAACCTGACAGCGTTTGTGCTTCCTGCGGACGCTAATCTCACCGTGTACTACTGGTGGATCGGAGACCAGCTGCAGGTAAAACTCACCCGGAGCATCAGGTCAATCCACTTCAATTTAATTCAATTTAATTTAAATGCTTTTTATCACACACACACTCATCTGGGGAGAGAGTGAAGTAGAACCAGGGGAAGCGTGTGTTTTATTATATTATATTATATTATGTGTGTTTTTCGATTTATGAAATGTCTCTCTTATTCTGCTTTGATTACATGTAATTAGATGTAATTGAGTGTGTGCGTGGGTTTGTGTGTGTGTGTGTGTGTGACAGCCGAAGTTGACGCTGGAGAACAGTCTGTTGAGCCGTTTCTCTGAGGAGGGCGAGGTGACGGTCAGTGTCCAGGTGTCTAACGGCCGCTCCACGGTGCAGGACAGCAGGACCATCCACGTTTACGGTGAGACACCTGCCTGACCTCTCATCCGAAATCAGCCTCAAACTCCATTTAAACATTCATGCAGCGCGTCCAGCACCTCCTGAATAATGAAGCGTGATGGGAGAGGACGAGGTGATGTTTTGGAGAAATGGAAAGTGTGTGTGTTTCGGGGGATGAGACTCTCTCACCTACATGAACACACTCCTTTCAGCTTCTAAGTGTGTCAGTCGGCCGTTGTGTAACGTCTGTTTTCCTCTCGAATATGGAGCTGCGGACGAACGGGATTCATTATTTAAAAAGATGGAGAGCAAAACCGTGCTGAAGCTGTCAACGGCCTACATCCGCACCGTCCTAGAAAGAGCTGCGTCTTCTGTTCCTTAATAGAGCTTAAAAGTCACGTTATTATTTTCAGGAGATGGTGGAAGTCGTTAATGAAAAGGCAGCAGAGCAGTGCGTTTGGGAACGAGGGAGACGCTGATTAAAGCAGAGGTGTGGCAGTGTGTGGACAGTGTGGATGTGTCTCCAGCAATCATGTTGATCAAACCACAACGTAACGCTGCATGAATGTGTAAAATAACACGTCTAGCTGTATAAAGGGTTAGGCTCGGGTTATACGTAACGCTCAGAGCGCTTACCCACACTCATCATGGCTGCCACACGTTCCCAGCGTTCTTTTGACGCGTCGGTTGATCATGTCAGAATTCGACATGACGTGTGTGCGAGTTGCAGTACCAGCAGAAACTGGGGTTCGAACCCCGGGGACGGCCGTAGGGCCCCTCTGTGTGGAGTTTGGATGCTCTCCCCGTGTTCGCATGGGTTTCCTCTGGGTGCGCTGGTTTCCTCCCACAGTCCAAAGGCATGCGATGTAGGTAAATTGGTGACTCTAAATTGGCCTCCGTAAGGTGCGGTGTGTTGGCGCCTGCCCAGGGTTGTTCCCCACCTGCGCCCGCAAGCTCCCGGGAAAGGCTCTGGTTCCCCCGTGACCCCAGTTGAGATTAAGCGGTTCAGATAATGACTGACTGACTGACTGACGTCAGCATCGCTATCAACATGGCTGAACGGTTCCGCCATCTTTTTGGCAACTTCATTATATCAGAATGCAACAAAATTTTATCTTCAACCTCTTTATTCCATCATTTCACACCAGAACCTGCCGATATTCTCTCGCACTGCCGCTTTCTACTTCTTCCTCTTCTTCTGTGACTTTACGGTGGACCGGACGCTTTTATAGTGTTGCACTGCCACCTGTTGGAATCCTCAAGATTAACTAAAAGTATGTGTGCAGGTATAGTCAGAACACTGCTCACGTAGCAGGCGTCACGTACCGTCAAGTAAATCCTGGCCCTTAAATGTTGTTCTCTACTCGAGGTCCACACGTCACCAGTTTCTGCTGACGTTTGAGAGACTGGAGTCACTTTAGCTTTGGAGAGCGACGATGGCAGTAGTTTAGTTCCATTTAGAAAGTGAGAACGACGTTATGTTACTGTATTTACATCACCTGGCTGGTTACGTGGAACTACAACACACACTCCTGTCACTGCTCCTCCTACATGATCTATATGATGATGTATGAACGATATGTCCAGTTGCACTACGGCTGAAGTAGAGTTAAGAAGTCTTTATTGTGTGTGTGTGTGTGAGCCCTGACCTTTGCTCTGTGTCCTGGTCAGATCGTTTCCAGGTGATTCCGCTCAGCTTCAGTCAGAATTTGGACCGTTTCAACCCAAATATCCCGGAGTGGCGAGAGGACGTGGGCAAAGTGGTCACCAAGATACTGGCCAAGGTTTATAACACACACACACACTCACGCTTTATTATTCGATCTTTCTCAACATACACTTTATTATTAATGCATGTTGCTCATCTTCTCTGTAAATGATCATATTCACTGCTGACTGTTTATATGGAGGTGTGATGTTAATATGATACTACATGACCTGTGTGTATGATCATCTGCTACACAGACACTCAAGTCTGATAATTCCCTCTGTCCAGATCACTGGAGTTCCTCAGGATTCTCTGGTTACCATGGTGAAGGCTGGCATTCCCACCAGCGCCCAGCTGTACGTGCTGCCCCCGGAGGACGTCCCGGACATGAAGAGTGTGTTTCAGGACAAGGTATCACTCTACACTACTGCTGGGAGGAGTATTGAGAATAAGTACTTGAGCTGTTACTCTGTAATTACTCAGAGGGTTAGTTCCTTTTTAGCCGTTTATATTTATTGATCAATATTTCAGATATAAATTTCAAAACCTTGTCAAATCTGTACTGAAGACTCCAGCAAGGCAACGATTAGCAGTAAACACTTCCTCCAGGAGTTTGTGGCTTTTCTGAGATTGTTGCAGCCTAAAATGCCTGACTGTGCAGCAGCTTTTTCTAAAACATTCTGGTGAAAGTTGCAGTGTTTTTAGATGTTTTGTTGCAATAAAGTTGTGGAACAAGTCAAAGTTGTGGAATAATTAGTGATTTTGTCTCCCTTTATAATGATTCTATAACAATTAATGAAAATGAAGGAACAAAACCACTATTATTTTTATTAATCATTAATCATCTAGTTATTGTTGAAGGTAAATGTGAGGTGTTTTTATCACACGTTTCCTGTGTCTTCTAAACATGACAAGGAAGTGTGTTTGCTGACGTGCGGCTCAACCTTTTGTGGGAAACGACGATGATTGTCATGAAATAGTTGTTCATTACTCAGAGCGTGGTAATCCTGGAGTAATCATAGAGTACAGTAGGTGCATAAGTGAAGGAAGTGTAATTTGAAAGTGAGTGTAAAGGGAGGTTTATTAATGTTGGTGGACGTGCTGAGTGTTCGGTGTTGACGTGTGTGTGTGTGTGTGTCCTGCAGCGTGTCTCCACCATAAAGCAGGCTCTGAGAGAGAGCAGTGTGAGCTTCATGGTGAGAGGAGGACTCAGAGTGCAGGTGTCGCTGTCGGACTCAGATGCAGGTGAGAACCTACTACACGTCCCACAATGCCCAGTTCACCCTACCTCACTCCTGCAGGCGCTGCTTTAGTTTTAGCCTCAGTCTTTAGGTGAAAATGATAATTAATTTTAACTATGTTTTCTTATTTCTGTCCCCAGTAGTTTTAGTTGATGGAAAGTGGTTGCGTTTTGGGCAGCTTTTATGGAAATGAATAACACGATATTCGTCTTTTATTGAAGTGGATACATTTACATTCACAACCTTTAGCAGATGTTCGTATCCACAGCAGCTTTCACTTCCAAATTACAGAGAGAGTTTTTACAGCAGAATTTGAGGTTATTCCGGGAATTAATCTCAGTTGGGATTAAGCAGCTGGGATAATGACTGAATTTGGTGTTAAGGCACCCAGTGGTGGTAGTGCTGGAGGTTGGATTTGAACCCACTACCTCTTGATCTGGGTATCCACTAACCGCTGGACCACCACCATCACCTCCACCAGCATTTTAGTGGTTATGTTGTAGTTAACTTTCATATAAAGTAGTTATGTTGTTGTCTTTTTGTATGGAAAGTGGTTACATTTTATTCAACTTTTAAAGATTGTTTTTGGTCAAAATGTTTCTTTTCTGACTGTTGAATAACCCGCATTCAGCTTCTAGCAAGACGTATGATTTGATCATTTCAACTGTCAGAATAAAGTCTGAACTAGAAGTAGAAAATGAAAATGTGCAGTGACCAAATGACCAATTAGCTCAGCAACGTCTGGTCTTAGTCGTGGAGAAAAGGGCTGTTGAGGAGTCATTTTTGCTACACTATCCATTAACCAAATTAAGCCTTTATGAGTAGCACAGCCGTCATTTTATGACTTCCCATTTTAAGTGTGGAGTATAAACGCTGTGCTGCTGTGTCTTTAAGGGCCGGTAACTAGCAGCTGGTCCTCCAGAGCGGTGGAGAGCGGTGGGTTTCCTGCTGCAATCAGACTTTTCCCACTTTTGTGCTGTGTGACTCTGTCCTGACGTGTAGTGCAGTAAACTCTCAGCCACTGGGGAAAACACTAGGAAACTCATGTTTTACCCTGCATGATATAAAACGTGTGAACTCTTCTCACCATTTCTGATTTCTCTCTGAATCTCTTGTGTGTGATGCTTAGTGAGTACCAGAGCTGTAATGTATACGTGTATACACATGTAATAATCAACACAAGCACTAACATACTGGAACTTTCTACTGCTCTGGTACTCACAAACAGATAAAGGCAGTGTGTGTGTGTGTGTTAGGGCTGTACAATAAACATTTTATTATTTGTCATAGTGACCTCAAGATGCGTAAAGTAAAATAAGACAAATGGAGACAAACTTTTCATACCACACATGTTTGGTGCTGATAGAAAAGGAAAACACAGTCTCATTTTCCATCACTAATGAACAAGAGGAATCTGTCTGAACATCATTTACTCTGGGTTCAGCTTCCTAGATGAAGTGGAAGGAAGCCTGGTTCACACTCACGTCTTAATGTTCGGCAGGAAAAGATATTGCAGTGTTATTTATTCCAGTATCGTGCAGCTCTAGTGAGGGTGGGGTTTTTGCTTAGTGTAAATGCAGCTTCAGACAAACGGTTTAATGTGTGATACATGTCGCTTGTTTCATGGTGTGTGTGTGTGTGTGGCTGCAGATTTCCACGCAGGTGTTGTGAGCCCAGGTGTGTGGGCTTTAATCGCTCTCCTCCTCGTCACCTTCCTCTCTACTGGAGTCTTCCTCCTCTACAAGTTTAAAAGGTGAGTTCTTCTTCAAATCTCAGCCGTCTCTCAGTGTTTACTGGCAGCTTTGATAAAGATGATTTGGGAGGTTTTACAATCAGAATTTTAAAGTTATGGACAAAAGTGTGCTGGATAAAGGCAGCAACAAATGAAAGATGCTCGTTATTGGATCTGAGTTTTCTCAACATTTGGTTGGGTAATTCATTCACTAGTCATTAATTATATTTCTTCATGATCAATCCAGATATTTGGGGGTGTAGTGGGGTGGAAGTCAGGGGGCTGATATAAGATTTATCTAATGAACAGTGAACACATTAACCCTCACCATCATCTTCCCAGAGGTGCCATTAAGTCCTAATACTTTAATATAATCTGTTAAATATGACATGTATTACGTGCACGTCTCTGCTCTCCAGCAACCTCAACCCTCTTTTATCAACGCTGTGCTGACAAACTTCTACTGTCTGTAAGAGCGGAGGAATGTGGAATATCTTCCTGCTCAGAATTGGACAAGCTTCACCACAATTAGTGTGGAAGTAGGACATTGTAAAATGCTAAAATGTAGTTTACTGCAGTTGATTTAATGGCATAATGACTTAATATGTAACAAGTATGTTACTGAAAATGTATTAGTAACGCCTTACTTTACTGCACTACAGTAAAAAGCAGCTGAACGCAGTGTTGATAAATGAGGAGCTGGACTTAAGAACGTTACAGATGTTATTTGTTGTTTATGAGAGAATGTTGCAACTGAGTTTGGCCTGCAGCCCTTTCACACTTCACACACAGAGTGGACATAGTACACAACTCCACTAAGTAAGACTTCTGGTGAAATATGACCTAAATATAGATTGATGAATAGGTTTATGGATGGATGGATGGATGAATGGATGGATGGATGGATGGATGGATGAAGGAATGAATGGATGAATGAATGAATGGATGGATGGATGGATGGATGGATGGATGAATGGATGAATGGATGGACGGATGGATGGATGGATGGATGGATGAATGAATGAATGAATGGGTGGATGGATGGATGGATGGACGGATGGATGGATGCTTTATTAATCCTGAGGGAGGTGTAGATGTCCAGTAGCTTGTGCACATAGACACATATTTCTACTTTGTTACTGTCCACCTCTGACACACTGACAGTCTGGATGACCATTAGTGAGTTATTCTGACCTTCCTGCCACAGTAAATACATGATGTTTCCTGCTCGACTCCCGAACACCCCCGCTGTATATTACCCCCCCCACATCTCCCCCCACAAAGCCCTGCATGTGACCCTCACGTCCACCCAGCTGTGACGATGGGGCTCTGTAACATGACATAAACATCAACTACAAAACTGCAACAGGAAAAACTACAAAAGCCATGGTTCCTTGCTGCGGCGTGAGGGGGACGGCCTAACGCGTCCCTGGCTGCGTTTCAGAAAACTGCCCGGCCGGAACGTCTACGCCCAGATGCACAACGAGAAGGAGCAGGAGATGACCAGCCCGGTCAGCCACAACGACGACACGCAGAACATCATGCAGGGCGAGGAGTTCATCGACGACGACCTGGACGCTCAGACTCTAGGTAACGGACGAGGTACAGACTCGCTCTCTTCACCCTACACTAAAGCCCAAATCACTGTTATGGTCAGCAGCTGTTAGGGGACGAGTCCTGCTGCACCTGACCTGTGTGTGTGCTCACACTACTCGCATTTGATAAAAAACTAAAGGGAATATCAGTTTTTCCATTTTGGTTTTTAGAAACAAATACTTTCAAATGTTTTTGTATTTGCTTTTATTTGCTTATTATGTAACATGAATGAATACAAGACACACTGGCGTTAAAGTGGTCATGTATCATTAATAACATTAACTTGACATTTGTATACGACGTGTTAGTCTATATATATACAGTGGAAACTCTGTAAATAACCCTATCATACGATGTACTTGCACTCTCTCAAGTGTCTGTTTTTAATTTGCACTGCTATGTCCCATATTCCTATCTACAGTATTTAGTGCTTTAAATATGTATTTTTCACATATACAGTACTGTGCAAAAGTTTTAGGCAGGTGTGAAAAAATGCTGTAAACAAAGAATGCTTTCAAAAATGGAAGTGTTAATCATTGATTTTCATCAATCAACAAAATGCAGTGAATGAAGAAAAGAGAAATCTAAATCAAATCAATATTTGGTGTGACCACCCTTTGCCTTCAAAACAGCATCAATTCTTCTAGGTACACTTGCACACAGTTTTTGAAGGAACTCGGCTGGTAGGTTGTTCCAAACATCTTGGAGAACTAACCACAGATCTATAATCCTATAATCCTACAAAATAATATAATGACTATAATCCTACAAAATCCCTGACTTTGTGCAAGTGTACCTATAAGAATTGATGCTGGTTTGAAGGCAAAAGGTAGTAACACCAAATATTGATTTGATTTAGATTTTTCTTTTGTTCGCTCACTTTGCATTTTGTAAATTGATAAAAATAAACAATCATTATTTATATTTCTGAAAGCATTCTTTGTTTCCAGCATTTTTCACACCTGCCTAAAACGTTTGCACAGTACTGTATGTATTCATTCTGGTTCTGATTGTGATTTGTGTAGCTCTGTTAGATATACGACGGTGTGACCCTGCTCCATTTCTCTCTCGTCCCCACAGGTAACCACTCGGGCGTGGTGCTGAGCATCAACAGCAGGGAGCTGCACTGTTACCTCAGCAGCTGATGGCCAGCAGGGGGCAGCAGCAGGAGCAGAATGGACAATGAACCCACCGGTGACCCTTAACACACGCGGGGCAGGAGACAGAGCAAAGACACACCTGCACTAGCTACCTTCACTCATTCACTCACTCACTCGCTCACTCCGCCTCCCTCCCTCCCTCCCTCACTGCGGCTCCACCTCCATCCTTATCCCTCTCCGAACTCACTCCGAATCCCGTGAGGATTTAATCCCAGGCCAACAAGGAAGACAAAGACACACACACTAACTCAGCACTGCACACACTTACAAACACACTCCCAGCTCACGAGGACGCTCCCATTCCGGATGCTTCTTCTGTAGTTCCTCTGGATCCAGGACCAGGGGACACACATCGGCCCCCAACTACCTGCCACTGCACTTACAGCTCCGGATTCCCGGGGACCACCAAACTCCCCCACAAATATCCTACCTTCCTGTCACGTGACCGGTCAGTGTGTGCCGAGTGGCCATCACAGCGACCTAAAGAGACAACAAAGAGACAAGAGAAAACATAATCAACACAGGTTTGGAACAAGAAAGAGAGAAGTGCTTAAGAGAAAGAAACACGTGCTCATGAGAAAGTCGCAGGTTCAAATTCAGGACCGGTAAAGGTACCACTGAGGTACTCATGAGCAAGGTACCGCCCCCAGGCACAGCTCCTCATGTTAGCTGGCCACTGCTCCTTCTCATGCAGAGATCACGTTCTTTGTGCTGCACTATGTGCTGTGCTGTGTTCACAGTGACAAATAATCAAACACCTTCACTTTCATTTCAAGTCACTGTTCTAGAGAAACGTTCACCTTCTGACAAAAAAGTATCTTCTCATGAGAACGCATTGTGTGCTGATGAAGAGTAGCATTCTCACACGCTGTGTTTGTGAGAGCAGGAGAAATTACTTCATATCTTGTCGGCATGTGATACGCAGTTGGTAGTGTAACCCGTAGAGCGTTCGCCCCGTGATCAGAAGGTCACTGGTTCAAATCCCAGACTGGTTAAGGTACCACTGCGGTACTCATAAGCAAAGTACTGTCCCCAAGTACTGCTCCCCGGGTGCTGACCATGTCAGCTGACCACTGTTGCTTCATGGATGGGTCAAATGCAGAGGTCACACTTGTGTTCACAATGACAAATAATCACTTACTCTCTCGTGAGCGAACTTTCTCTTGTGCATTTGATGCTTTCTCGTCAGCACGTTTTCCTCACTTGTCTCAGCTCTGTAGTCGCTGAGTGCCGCGGTGGTGTTTTCTGTGTTGATACTGTGTTTTTGGTGGCAATTGCTGTATTTCGGTTTTCTCTGCTCCTCTCTGGAATTCTCGCTTCTCATTTCTCTTTTTCGGTTGTTTTAAGTGCTCTCTCTCGCTCTCTCTCTCTCTCTCTCAGGTCTGAGTTGGGGATGAGGGTCGTACTGACCGCGGCACCCGAGTCCGATGCGAGCCAGGTTTTCGGGGGGGAGGGGTTGTAATGGTGTGTAGGTGATGTAGAATGCTGTTAGAGGAGCAGCGTGTTTGATTCAGGGTTAGCCTCGTGTGATAGTCAGCCAAAGGGGGAACAAACGGAAGATGTTTTACGTGTTTTATCACGTCTCTCTCTCATTACTTACTTGTGAACTCGCACCACTTCAGCTTCTGATGCAATAATACATGAGACGCTTTTCTCCACATTTCTGTCCAGAAGGGAAATTTTTTTCCTGTCACTCAGAGCCGTGCCGCAGCGTGCTGATTTCACCCGATGGGGGCAGCGGTGAGATTATCTGTAATGTTTACAGTGGAAAGGCCTGCAGAGGTCAGTGGGGATGTGGATTCAGGGTCGCGTTCAGTGATAAAACTAAAGCTCAAATTTTCTTTCTCATTTTACAAGCCTGGCTTTGTCTGGTGGCTGAGAAAAAACAACGCACTTCAACAGTTTAATGAAACATGACGAATAGGGAAGTGCTCTGCAAGACCACGATACCTGTTATTAGTTCATACTGCAGGAGCAAACACACTGCACATTTGTAAGAAAACATCAACTTTATCAAAATCACAACAGACATTTGATAACGTGACGCACATTCAAATACACGCTGCAAATACAGAAACTACAGGAGCTGATATCATTTTCTCAAGATTCTAGTTTTCCTTTCATGTAGCGTATGAGCCGTGATTGTGAAGTATTTTCTGAATTTGTGGCATTTATATGTTTGCACATGCGTTATTCATATATTCATTCATTCATTATCCAAACCTCTTAATCCCAACCGGGGTTGCAGGTGTACTGGAGCCTGATGTGTGCAAGGTGGGGACCAACCCGGGTCAGGCACCAACACACCGCAGGGCACACACACTCACACAACCACACTCACACTCACACCCTACGGGGCCAATTTACAGTCACCAGTTAACCCATGCATGCTTCTGGACGGTGGGAGGAAACCGGAGCACCCGGAGGAAACCCACGTGAACACGGGGAGAGCATGCAAACTCCACACAGAAAGACCCCACAGCCGACCTGGGTCTCGACCCCAGAACCTTCTCGCTGTGAGGCGGCAGCGCTAACCAGTGCACCACCGTGCCGCCCCCACATGCGTTAACATGATTCATTCTATTAGACATATATTCACACTGAACTGCATTGTGTTTTCTCAGCACCGTGAAATAATTTTATTGCAGCAGAAAAACAGCACCTCATGATCCAAGCCAACTCCGCTGTGCCGTTTGAAGTCTGCCCTTGTCCTCGTCTGATCACCTGCAACGTTATACTTTATGCATTCATTTTTCTCATGAGAATTAGCGCTTGAGACATTTAAGGAGATTTTGTTTTTACCGTTTTGCTAGAGTGTGTACGAGCCTATATTAGGCTAAATGTGGTGAGAGGTTCCCTTACGTTTGGCTCTTGTATATAGATGTGTGTGTTGAAAAATGTCCCGATTGTACATAGTCCCAACACGTCTGGTGATTTCACACTAAAGACCAAATGCCTCTCCCTGGACTTATTGTTGTTGTTGTTAGTTTCTACATCGTCAAATTAATCTTCACGTCTCCACGTTCCGTCCGGCGCAAATCTCGTGTCACGTTTGTCTTTTTATCTAGACATCAACTTCATTGTCACACAAATAAACGTCACTAAACCCTAGACCTCCACACGGCATTTACCCAGTAACGGAGTCACGTGTGAAACACTGCACTGTTCCACCAGGTGTGTGACACTAGTGTTATGTTAACGGTGCGTGTGTTGTTTTGTTTAACTGTGTGTGTGAATGGATTGTCCTTTTAACAGTCATGGTTTAAATCATAACTAGATGAAGATTTCTCACTTGCACTAATTACGTAGTGGGTGTTTTGTACTGTGCTGAAGGGACGTCTGAAGGAAGCACTAAATGAAATGAAATAAAACGTGAATCTGGAAGATGGGTTGGGTTTTTGGGTTTTTGGGAAACTGAAGCATCGCCGTCGCCCCAGGAGTCGCTTTAAAAAGCTGTCATTTTTAATGCTACAGCAGTAGAGACATCATCTGGAACTGTTTTAATGTTATTTTACATCCACATATTCCCACTTCCTTCTGAGAACACAGATCCTAGTTCAGCAGCTGTTAAGAAGAAATGAGTTTTTAAAATTCACTTTCACAGTTTTCACCAAGATTCTATCACTGTAATTTGAAATATTCTACAAATGGTTTTAAAATTTTATTGCATAAAAGGCTTCCGTCCTCGTAAACTCAGCATGTGAGGCAGTTGTTCTTAATTGTTCTGAGTAAAAAGCCTGCCCCAAATCCCCATTATAAAGGACATGGAACTGCAGCGCTGGACAAACACACACTAGAAGGCGAACATTATCAAGACGATGGAGCAGCAAACTCCAAAATAAAGCCAAATCTAAAATTAAAATAATTATGAATTATGATTAAAAATGACCATTTTAATATTCTATTTAACTGAATTTATATTATTCAAGTGTTGACTGGAGGAAAAGCCAATAATCTCTCCTATTTTGCACAGATATCCAGACTCTGTTCTAACCTGACAGCTCACAGTTGAAAAGTCAAGGTCAGAATCTTATTGAAAACTGTAAGTGGGTTTTAATGACACATTTCATCTTGAGGACGGCTGGAGGAGAACGAATGAGGTCCAAACTGTTTTAGGAGAACTGTTACAAAAGCAGAAGGGAATTATTTGGGCATTAACAGAAGGAAGAGCTGGATTTTCACACGGAGACTGTGTTAAAGTCAAACTGGAACTAGACTCACCCGCCGTCAAGCTGCACGCTCTCTGTAAAACACTGTAATTAAACAGCTTTCTGGAATATTTTGACCTTCATCTCAGATCAGTCCTGATCCGGGCCACACTGATGTAAATCTACGTTATTTCTGTGCACCACACGACTGCTGCGGTTGGGTTTGTATCTGCACACGTCTGGCTGGTCGTTTCGTAGTGAGGTGTTGTCACGCTGCTGTTCTCGTGGTGAGAGAAGAGAAATGTACGAGCGGAAGGGGAATGAGCTCAGGATGGTGTGTGTTGCTGTTCAAACCCACGGTGACGTAACAATCGATCATCACCAACGTGAACCTCTGTGGAACACGACTGCAGTTTTATTGAAACTGTAACTTCTTTCATCTGGATTTGTTTTTACTTGTTGTAAATGAACACACTGCAGAACGTGTGCTGCACTTACCGTGTGTGTGTAAACACTTACACAAAGCACACACACACAGCTGTACAGCTTTGTTCTACTGGTTTCATCTGTTCAATAAAACTTTAACATTCTTCATGGAGGCTTTACAGACTTTTGCTTTGTCGAGTGTTTAGACCTGCACGTTACATTAATATCTTTCTGATTAAATCCTTGCTGCTGATTTTCACATTTTTCCAAATGCCCTAAAATTGACCAGTGTCCAGTACTGTTTGAGGGCTGAGAAATCAATATACCAGTTCAGCAAACCCTAACATGCTCTTAATGACCAGCGTTGATTTTAAGTCTAGCTTTACAGACTGAAGAACAGTCGCTGATTACAAAGCACTGGTGTAAGTTTCTCTGTATAAGAGTTTCTGCTAAATACCGTAAATGTAAATGTAAATGTAAAAGTACCTTTTCTCGGTGTATAACTCCTGCCCTCATCAACACGGGCTCGGTTTGTTGAGTGATGTTTGTCCGAGTGGCTCACCGTCTAGTCCATAACCTGGCATGGGCTGTGAGAGTTCCACAATCCTTCCATCCAGATGTGGGGTCAGGTTTGAGTCAATAAAGTTCCCGGCAGCTCCAGAGTCCATCAGTGCTGGGACACACTCCAGTAGAGAGAATAACAGTAATGTAAAGTGTTTAGCGGCGACGTAATGCTAATGTGACAAGACGAGCTGAGCATCTAGTGAGATCTGACATCCTGCCAAATAGGGATTGTTAGGTTTTGGTTTGATCATGATTAACCCTGACCCCGGACAGTTCAGCAAACACTAGACATTGGTGGAGACACATGCACACCGTCCACACACACACTTCTACACACTTGGGATGGATGCAAATTACTGCACATAGTTCAATAGCAAAGACAATAACCCTCTAAAACCAAGACTGACACTCACCAGGGTTTTCTTACTGGAGATTTGTTCTTACGAACAGAATCAACACTAAATAGTTACACTTTTTATTGCATGTGAATTTGTGCAAAACATGGTTTTAGTTTTTCTTGCAGTCTAAAGTTGAATAATATTTAAACATGCATCATCATTGTTCATAATTATTTTACACAATGTTCATTTAAAATAAAGACAAACTGCAGTTACTCTACCTACTACCACATCTCATCTTCTCACTTCTTGCAGCAGAATCTGTATTTTAGAACTTAAAGCTTTCTTTCTTGCACTCTGCTGCTTCTCAGTCTACAAAGTTACCTTAAGGCATTTTCTTCCTATAAATGTCAAGCTGCTTTGAGACAGTGACTGTAAAAGGCACTACAGATATAAAATTGACATCAAGTCAAATGACCAAACTGCATCTCTCAGTGACAGCTGAAATGAATGAAATGTAATTTTATTCAAATGTATTCAATATGAATTGTAGCACATTAATGCTAATGTGGCAGATATTTTTAGTGTTTGCTAATGTAAAGATGGTTCTGCGCCGTGTAAGCTGTTCGATGGCTGTGGCATAAGTATAAACCACAGCTACGTTTCCTGTAAAGTGGTGCATCTCCCCTCTCTTTTTGTAAATCGTAGATGTATTTTAAGTCACAGTTTGGCACCAACACATGAACCAAACTGACCTCTTTCCTTCCCTTTATACACGTATAAATCCACTGCGCATCTCTCCGAGCAGCAGCCATGCTTGCACAGCGTCTCACTCTCATCCTGGAGCTGCTGATCACCTGTCTCCAGACCACCATGAGCAACAACAATTTAATGTACTGCATTTCATCACTTACCCAGCCTCAATCTACGACCAGCCAGGTGACCGAGACCCCCTGTTCCACTCTCAAAGATGAACCAGACAATGTGCCTGTCGCTGAAGACTCAGTCAATAGGAAACGGGGTGCAGGCTCTGCTAAAGGTAAAGGAATATTGTTATTTGTTTTTAATATTCAATTTGTTAAGGAATTATAATAAATTACAAAAAGAAATCTGCTGGTTTAACAGCTCCTCTTTACATTAGGTTTGCAATATTGCATAGCATCGTCCATCAAGCCTCGTAATTACTGGTTAATGCATTAGGACAGGGTTATCTTAAGAGTAGTTATAATGGGCATGCACATTATTATTATTATTATTATTATTATTATTATTATTATTGCTTTAAGTAAACACACCCTGCTTCATTAAGAAGACATTTCTACTGTAGTGAGCCGCGGTTACAGCGTTAGTCACACAACACTTTGAGATAGGGACCAATGTTCCTGGGCATCAAATTTATCGATGGAGTGTCAGAGACAGAGATTCAGCAGTATAAGATGGCAAACGTGAGACAACGTTGTAGTTCTTTTTACATTCTCTGGTCCAGAACGCTCCTAGAACAGCTCTGATTTTTGCATTATTGATTCTCACACCTCCCTTATGAGGAATGAGGCCTGGAAATTAAATGGTTTCTTATGGAACTCCCACTTTTGTGTTCTCTAAGTCTCTGTATGTCACGACCCAGGTCAGCATAACAGGAAGTGAGGTTCTAGTTCCAAGCCTCTATTGAAAAAATGAAACATAAAATGGGCACAAGGGCCACAAACAAAAACTCCTTTGTCAAGGAAAAACCCTGTAGCACACCACCATGGAGGGTGGGGGTTACGGTGAGGGTGGACAGACAGGAAACAATGCGACAAACCAGACCTAAATAGGGAAACAAAACAAGGAACAATATTAATCAAACGGGAAAACCAATCAGAAACCAGATCCTAAACAAGCCAAATCAAACAATAAAGGGGTAAACCAATCAGGAACAGGCGCTGAACCAAACACTAACCAACACAGGTGGGGACACTAACGAAGACCGATTAACCAATGGGACACAATGGGAAGGCAGGGCTGGGACAAGGCAGACAGGGAGCACGAGACAAACTGAAATACATCAAACAAACTAAATAGTGGCATCTGCTGGCCGCTCTGCAGACTTCAAGGAGGCACTGTCCAGGCAAAGTCCAGGGGGCTGCGACACTGTTACACCTAACAGGTGCGATGATGTTGTAAGTCAGGGGAGTAAATGAGCATGTCCTTGATACAAGATTTGAACTGATCAATCATATCACAAAAAATATTGTCCTTGAACCACTGTAACACCAGTGGTGATATAACAAGATATTCATAACGGCCTCATTACGGCTCGTAATGTCATTCATTATCCTCTTCTCATATGCATATTACATTTACACACTTCTTAGGTCTAGCTTCATGAAAACAGACGCTGTTCAGAGCTGTTCAAGGGAGGTGTGTATTTACAGAAGTGGGTATCATTATTCATCCGTTCATCATCCAAACTGCTTAATCCCAACCGGGGTCGCGTGGACCAGAGCCCATCCCGGGAACTCACGGGCACAAGGCGGGGACCAAGCCTGGGCAGACACCAACACACCACAGGGCGCACACACGCTCACACAATCAGACTCAGAAATAGTGAGCCTGCATCAGTGTATGACAACTGTTATATCATGTTTATCACTGCTCATTAATGAATTAAAACAGTCTCGAATCTAACTACTTATTCATTCATTCATTTTCCGAACTGCTGTAGTCCCAACTGGGGTCGCGGGGGGACCGGAGCCTATCCCAGGCAACTTTTGGGCACAAGGTGGGGACCAGCCCTGGGCAGGGGCCAACACACCGCAGGGCACTCTAACTGATCACTTAATTATAATTCATTTATACCCACAAGCTCTTGGTCTTCAGACATGTATCCCAAACACTAAATCGCCACCACATGCACTGAGACGATTACTTTTTTCACAGTTGCACAAGCAGCAAGAGAATGTTGTTTTGAGTTTTTTCAAAAACCCATCCCACATGGAGCCATTGTATCATACAAGGAGACAAGTTCTGAGTGTTCACAAAGGGGAGTGATGTAAGTTCCTGATCAATAATCTCACTCATCAGAAATGTTTGATTGTAAAAAAGCTTTGCTATAATTATAACAATATAACATGAATAGAATAGAATATAGAATAATAATGTAGATGTCTAATGTTGTAATAATATTAGTTAATAATTATCTCACGTGTGTTTTTGCAGATTCACCACCAAAAAGGGGGCGCGTATCTGTGTAGATCCCGGGTTCAGATGGGTCAACAGGGCCATCAACATCATCGACAAGCGCTCTATAGAGGATTCTGTTTAAATCCTGCAGCTTCTCCATTTAATAAATTAGCTCATTGTCTTTTTCCAGAAATACACAGTATCTTCATGCTAAACTAACTTATCAGGTTTGATCTAAATAGCATCAGTCAAGAGAAAGCAATGAAACTCTTTGCAATAAAAATGCAATAAAACTGTTAAGTGAAGTTTTGCTTATCATGTGATTGAATGTATTTCGAACCGATGTATTCCTATTGTAAAGGTTTTGTAGCTTATTTATATACACACAATCATTTATAAAATAAAACCACATTTAAAATAAAGATGCATTTCTAGACATGATTTAACAAAATGAACAGTAAATGCACAACACAAAACACATGTACAAATAATACTCAAAAACTCTTCAGTAAAAAATGATTTGTGATCATTACTGTTTAAAGTTATGATGTCTCCAATTATGTGAAAACTCAACACATTCCAGGTCTCAACAACTCAACTCAACAGGTCTTGCCAAATGGTGATTCTGCATCAATGTGTAATAACTTGTTTATCACTAATGATTGATATGAAAGTGTCTGCAACCTCATTAACCAGCTGATTATTATTCATTTATCACACCTTTATTAGGGGGTCTTATTGTAAAGTGGTGCGTGGGTGGGTGGGTCATATCTGTGATGATCTCAGTTCAACACTGACTCATGTTTCGTTGACCTCAGTTTTGTAACTGAGCAGTCGAGGCTTGTCTGTCAACATCAGCTGGGTCCAGAGGGTCATCAACATAATTGATTTGTCTGCTGAATATTCATTTTGAGTGTATTAACGTGTAATATATACAGTATGCTGCATGATCACTTTTTGCCATATGTATATATTCTGCCAGCACCTCAGCAGAACATGCAATGACACCACCTTTAAGCAGACCACAGACTCCGAAAATGACCATACCTCCCAAACAGTCATCGATAGCTGCTGCTTCAGCACTTCCACGGTCTTCTTAGGGGGTTCCAGGTACCGGTTGGATCATCTCTGAGTGTCAGAACAGTTGTGGAAGGTGCTTCAGTAAAAGAAAAATACAGTGATGTGATAATCAATACTGTTGTTTGCCCCGTCACCCAAACAAAACTGCATGTGGTGCTTGAGAACTGCTGAATCATAGCAAAGTCCAAACGGCATGCTCTTGAACTCATATGGGATGGTGGTGGTATAGTGGTTAGGTTCCTTGACGCTACACCAAGAGGTTGTGGTTTGCAATCCCATGTCCAGCACTGCCACCACCGGGTCCCTGAGCAAGACCCTTAACCCCAAGTTTCTCTGATGCAAACTGTCCCTGAAATGAGGAAAAGAGGAAGTTGCTTAGGGTCTGCTAAATGCTGTAAATGTAAATGTAAAATATCAGCTCCTCGAGCTCCACTTCTCACACTCAGTAAAGCTCTTTCATTCACTAACCATCATTCGCTTTCACCGCACCATCTGACTAGCCTGTTGTGCCTCAACTACACTACCACCACTGAGATCCATACAGACTACATTACAAACAGCAGCAAATAACCACAAGTCAAATAATTAAGCGGTTGAAGCATCACAGGAATTAATGTGCCAGGCGATGTGTTGGTAAAAAGCAGCAACTGAGAAAAGCAGAAAATGAATGAATGAATGAATGAATAGACAGCATTCTAGCGTTGCCTCCATTTGTAGATTGTTTCAGCATATTAAGATATTAAGAATTTTTAAACAAATCAGCCATGATACAGTATGACAAATCAGTATGATCATAACTAGTTAGGTTAACCAGAATAGCAGGACCATTAATAATAGTAAATAAATAAAAGTTGATCCACTCAAAAACTATCCCATTTGGTAACAAAGAACTATAAGTTGTGACATTTAAATTCTGGTTGAGTTCACATGAAGAAGTCGTCAATGCAACTTAATTTTTAGTTTTTATAGAACTTGTGTTGAATCAACTAAAAACTAAATTTAAGCTGGGCAAGTTAAGTTAAGATATCTATCATGATACGTGGGTCATGATATGATTATATCATGATATATTGCGATACTACACATATTGCGATATACTGCAGTATTCTACACTTCACTGAAAATGTAAAAACAGAGCTGAAATGCAAGTTGCTGTATACGATCTGGGTGGTCTTAATGAATCACATTACATTAATAATTCAGCCAAAACAACATAGCTCAGAACTGAATTTAAACTTTATTGTCTTTGCATTTTGACACACTGAACTAGTGGACACCAAAAACGTTAAGATGCATAAGATTTGAAATAAGAACTTAAAGTGCCCAGTCAGATATCTGAGACTGCTTGTGGAGTATGATTCTCCCCCTCGGAAACATTGATTTCTGAAGCTAGAAATCAATATAGTATATCATGACAGGAACTAGCGCCATATATTGATGTACAGATGTTTTTGCACAGCCCTAGTTAAGACATACTTAGGGCCAGTTGTTAGTGTAACGATTAGGGAGTTCACCCAGTAATCAGGTCATTCATGGTCAAGTCCTGGAACTGTAAAGGTTCCACTGAGGTACTCATGAGCAAGGTATCGTCCCCAAGTACTGCTGCCCAGGTGCTGCCAAAAAGCTGCCCACTGCTCCTTCACGGATGGGTCACATGCAGAGCTCACGTGTGGTTGTGGTGCACATGGACATTTCAGATATCAGCAGTTTATACTAGATATTATCTTTATATAGATATGAATTTCCTGATGTGACAGCATTTTGCAGATTTTTTGGTTTTGTCTTTGTATTTATGCAAGATCCAGAACAGTTTCCAGTGCTGTGGCTGTAACACTCGGAGCTACACTGAAGTGACTGCACTGTGAATTTCAGGATATGACCAGCAGGTGATGTCTCTGTTATGATATTAAATTTCTGCTCAGTTACATTTAGCAGGGTTTATTAATCACACTACCTGTAGTAGATACTATAATAATAATAATAATAATAAATATGTATAATAATAATAATAATAATAATAATAACTAATGATAAATGTGTATTTCGTCATCATGAATAATTTCGTAGCACCTGCATGTACAAGGAAATAACTAAAGACTGACTTTGAAGAACTGACTTAACAAAGCCTTAGTTAACAATCAGAATTAAATGTTTTAATATTCAAAAACTCAACTTTCATTATTATTATTATTATTATTATTAATATTATTATTATTATTATTATATTTATTTTTGATCATGACATTTATTTTCTATTTTTAAAAGTGTGGTTTTAAACTAATGAAAAGGATTTTATAAATCAGTAATACAAATCTGTGTGATAAGATGCAAAGGTGTACTGATCTGTTGTTTGCAAACTTCATTTAAAATCTTAATTAACTTCATTACAAGGGTTTAATTCGTATCTATTTAGCTCAAATCAGGGTTAGGGTTATTTATTGATTTAGCAAGATTATTAAGCAAGAAGATATGGTGTATTTGGTAAAGAGATCATCATTTCTTATCAAAGAATTCATTAATTTTAGTTATGGCCTCCTGAACCCATGTGGACTCGGGATCTACACAGATATGATCCGCCCTCTTGGTGGTGAAACTGCAAAAACACACATGATGTAATTATTAACTAATATTATTACAACATTGCATCTATGTCTTCCACTATATTCTCTCTTCTATTATATTTATTATAGCTCTTCCTGATCCAACATTTTTCAATAGGTGGATTATTGGTCAAGACTTACATCACTCCTTTTATGGACACTCAGAACTTGTCTCCTCGTATGATACAATGGCTTTAAGTGGGATGCGAACTCTTAAAAATGAAAACAACATCTTTTTGCTCCTTCTGCTTCTGTGAAATAAATAAATAAATAAATAAAATTTGCAATAGTTATTAAACCCGTCTCAAAACAGCAGGGAATAATACACATATCAAACCGTTTCTTATAAATCTAAGCAGCACTTTCTAATAAAAACCATCAGAATAAATCACACCTTATTAGGTGGTTAGTTATTAGGTGGAAATATTCTCTTTGTAGATTGCAGCATATTTATATAACTCATACATGGAGGACAGCCAGTGCATTAGAAATAAACATTAGTTCATTACATTTGACCAACTAATATGAATTATCTTCTTGTGCAGAAGGACTCAGAATTTCTTAAAATTCAGATCCGCTGTTGTCACGTAATAGTTATACAACATGCAGTGAAATGACAGTGGGACTTTAGATATATTAAATTAGAAAAGATTAGTAATATATTAATATATTAGTATTATAAGTAATAAAACTAAAGGATAAATTAAACTGTATATTCCTACAGAGACACAGAGATTCTACTATAAACAGTTACTATACATCTGCCTTCTATCATAAACCTGCATACGTCATGTGCCTGATAGTTGATGTGTAGATATGTCTAGAATATTTAGCAGGTAATAAGAGCTGTGTGTGTGTATGTGCAGGTGAGGATGACTCACTGTTGGCGTTGGTGCAGGTGTTGCCGGGCAGGTGAGCACCAGCAGGATCGACCAGGTGAGCCGCGCCAGCGGCTGCTGCGGCTGCTGCGCTCTGGTGGTGTGATGATAAGCCAGGTACCGATACGATGTCTGTTTATCGGCGTGTGGGGAGAGTGCGGTTTGACTCTGGGCGATAAGAATGTTCCTCCGCACACGTCTTCCGGGCGCAGCTGCAGTTGGAGCAGCGAAACCGTGCTGATTCACCAACACACACCAACTCAATAACCTGAATAAACGTGACAAAGGCAATTTCATTTTAAGCTACAATAATAAAGGAATCATCACTGAGTTACTGGAGTCTTGGCCGTAAAACCTAGCTTATACATAACACTGGGCCTCGTTCACCGTATGTTCTTATGGAGAAATTACATCTTAAACCCCACTGAGGAGTTTTCACTGAGATTATGACATTCAACAACGTTTTCTTCTTCACCTGCTGCTTGAGAATATCGGTCTCTGAAGAGATGAACAATATATTAACAGTTTGCCACGTCACATGTACTGTTCTTTGTTTGTTTGCACTGGAAATAACCTGGAACCCGTCGTCACAAATCTCTCTATGTATCTGTACAGTATATATATGGGGAATGACAATAAAGTTGACTGACTTTTTGACTTTTGTGTTTGTACTGGAGAAGCTACGGTGGTTTAAAGCATGTTGGATAAGACACTGAAGAAAGCTGTTATTAGAGTTAGAATCAGAAGAATTAGAAGAGTATAATTAGAGTCACTACTTGTAGTTTGCAACTGCCCAACATTTGGAGAAGTGGGATGAGCTTCATGACAGAAAATACAACCTGCTGTTATGATTTGCTGGTATATTCAGGACACAAGTCAGGAATCCATGCAAGCAGTCTTTATTCTGCTCTGTGATGTGTGAGGCAGCCTGAACAAACATAGTCTCTGACATTAGCGTGTTAGCGGCTAGCCCAGCTGGGAGCGGCAATACTCTCCTCTGACAAAACAAAGATGGTTACATGATGGCAAACAAAAGAGGTACACAATGGTGAACGGACAAAGTCAATGGGGTCAGGGCAACTTTAAATAAAAAACACGACTAATTAACAGCCCCATAGACCAATCGAAGCGAGAACTTATCAAGCGAAACAAGACATGGCTGAGGATGTGAAGCCCACGACACCACACAACGCAAACCGGTAAGTGACTGAGGATTCTAAGGGAACAGATGTAGACGCTATACGCAGACTCGTCGATCTCCAGTATTTATACTCAGATGTGACCGTCCAGTTAGTAGAAGTTAGTAACAGTTTCAAGCAATAAGCAATAGCACACCGAACACACTGCTGCATTGTGGGCTACCAGTATTATCGCTGCAAGAGGCACAAGGTCCCAGATATTCACGATGACCACTAGCATAGTGGCGGGCCCATTCTACCACCGGTCCTGCAACAGCGGCACAAAAGACCCTGCCGGAAGAATAACCCGGCAGAGGACGCTGCTGACCCATCACCCAGGCAAAATAGGCTCTGGAACCATGACTGCCTCTGGCGGAGTGAAACATCTAGACAGGGCATCACCTTTACTGTTTTTTGACCGAGGATGGTACGTGATGGTGAAATGGAAGCAGGCAAAGAATAATGCCCATCGAGCCTGTCTAGGGTTGAGTCTCTTGGTCTGACAAATGTATTCCTGGTCACTGATGATCCTGTGAATCTGACAAAGATGGCAGAACACTCTGGCAATGATGCCACTCCTCTAACCCTGCCTTGACAGCCAACAACTTGCAGTTACCTATGTCATAATTCTGCTCTGCCTCCGTCAGCTTCCTCAATAAGAAGGCGCATGGATGGAGCTTCTCCAGGTCCGCATGCCTCCGTGACAGCATCATCCCCAGACCTACCTCAGAGGCATCCACCTCGACGATGAAAGGCTTAGAAGGGCCTGGCATCTTCCATGGACGAATGCCCATAATGTCAAAGTCTTGTTACCAAAGACAAAGCTCATGGGCTTGTTCTGTCATTGCTAGTTTTTTAGGTTTGCCGGTATTATACTGCTGAAGCCCAGTTAGGCATCTCGATAAGTGGTGAATCTGGGAACACTCCATTTCATCACCATTATCAGAATATCCTCGTCCTGTATTCTCCATCCATCTAAACCCTGTTGGCCCAATCAGCCTTGTATCTGAAATCTGATTTCCTGTATGGAACTCACATTTTCGGCTTTGTATACCAACCTGTGTGTGAGCAGGTGGTAACCACTTTCTCTCTCTCTTGGCTGAAAGGTCAGGAGTAGATGAGCTATCATCTAAATAGACAATAAATGCATTCTGGTGTAATGTAATGACCTTCGTTGTGCTAAGCAGCTGCTCTGCATGTATAAATCACCACATCCAGGTGTATGCTCTGGGGCAGGCAATAACTACTCTCCTGGAGATTTCAATAGCCGCAGAGAGATGGCCGGAAGTGAGAGATCGTCTGTGACGCGTGATCTGATGATTAATACCACCTGAACAAACCAAGGCTAGAGTTAAGGAAAGATATATATAAATATCACATGAACCATCAATCCCCAGTATTAAAACTCTCGCTAGTCTGAGGAGGCGTGGACATAAACACATCTTCTAAATGTAACAAGGAAGTGAGTGACATATGAGTGACATAACAAGGAAGTGACATATGCCTCATTGCTTTGCAAGAAACAACAAGGATTTGGTCAAAAATTGTGGAAAAGTTGTGGTAACGGGTCAAAATTTCACGGTAATAATAAATTAATAAATCCTGGAGGGTCTGAGTAATCAACTTCTCAAGCTCCTTATTTTGCTGGTAAATGCAAGCAACCATATTTAATTATAAAATAATAACAGATAATAATAGAGTAATAATAGGTACAATGGAGTGCGTAAGTGAAGGGAGTGTCATTTTGAAGTGAGTGTAAAGGGAGTTGGGAGGTTTATTAATGTTGGTGGATGTGCTGAGTGTTCAGTGTTGACGTGTGTGTGTGGCTGCAGATTTCCACGCAGGTGTTGTGAGTCCAGGTGTGTGAGCTGTCCTCTCCTCCTACGTCACCTTCCTCTGCTGGAAGTCTTCCTCCTCTACTAAAAGTTTAAAGAGTTAGCCTTGTGTGATGATAAGAGCAACCAGAGACCAAATGCAAAATGTTTTATCCTGGCTCTCTCTCATTACTTACTAAGTGAACCTGCACCACTTCAGCTTCTGATGCAACTAATACATGAGACAATTTTTCTCCACATTTTTGTCGATAAGGGAAGATTTTTTCCTGTCACTCAGAGCCGTGCTGCAGCGTGCTGATTTCACCCGATGGGGGCAGCGGTGAGATTATCTGTAATGTTTACAGTGGAAAAAGGCCTGCAGAGGTCAGTGGGGATGTGGATTGGTCACGTTCAGTGATAAAACTAAAGCTCAAATTTTCTTTCTGACTTTTGTCACATGCAGTTAACCAAGAACAACAACATGTAGTGAATTGTACTCTGAACATTCCCCTGTACAAGTAAAAACAGAGATTACAAATGAACAAAAACTGCTCTGACCTTCTGTACACTTTAGCAGAACAGAGCATGCAAACTTCTGAGCAAACCCCCGCATGAACAAATGGGAGTAATCACAAACTCCAGACTCTGGACATGACCAGCAGGAGGCGTCTCTGTTACTATATACTGTAGATTGATCATTCAAACATTTGTATAGACCATTATATATGATAGCCAATAATAATAACAATAATAACAATAATAATAATAATATGTAATAATAATAATATTTCCTATAAAATTTAAATGCTTCAGCTGACTTGTTTAATAACTTAATATTTACATCTGGCATCAGGTGTAGTTACTAAGTCATTGAAGATAAAGATAATAATTTCTCTACACAAGTACTTGTGGGACTAACAGCAAATATAATGGAGAACGGCATCAACACAACCTTAACAATAAAGCCAAATCTTTTGTTAAGAAAGTTGAGTTAAAGACATGTAAACTGAAGGATGAACTCAGAATAAATTATTTAAATAGATTAATAAATGCAACACTGATCTCCTGTGTAAATTTTAAGATAAAGACAATTTAACATCTATTTTGTCTGAATAAACTGCTACTACTACTACTACTACTACTACTACTACTACTACTACTAGTAACAATAATAATAAAAAGTAACTGAGAATGTAAGAACGTATTTTTTTTCAATGTTTTATTTAAAAGATCAGGATTTACATAAGTGGTTATAAAAATCTGTGCGATAGGAAGCCAGAAGTGCAAATGTACTTTACTCTGCCAAACTTAAAAATCAGCAAAATTAAAAACTTAATAATCTTAAAATAAATCTAAATATCAGCTTTATTGCAGAGGGTTTTATTCCTTCCTCTGGGCTGATGCTATTTATTTGAAATGAAAATAAGGTGTATTTGGGGAAAGAGCATCAGCTTATTTTTAAATAAACTTTGCAGGGTTTAAGCAGAACCCTCTATAGGCAACAGCCGATGATGTTGATGGCCCTGGTGGCCCATCTGGTTCAGAGATCTACTGAATCTGTGCCCCTTTGTGGTGAATCTGCAAAAACACACGAGACAATTATTAACTAATATTATTACAACATTACATGTCTATAATACTTTACTATACTATATTCTTGTTCTATTCATGTTATATTATAATTATAGCAAAGCTCTTTACAATTAAACATTTCTGATGACTGAGATTATTGGTCAGGAACTTACATCACTCCCTTTTGGACAGTCCTAACTTGTCTCCTCGTATGATACAATGGCTCCATGTGGGATGGGTTTTTAAGCTCAAAACAACATTCTTTTGGTCCTTTTGCACCTGTGAAATAAATAAATAAATAAATAAATATAACTGTAGATTATTAAATCCAAATGTAAACAGCAGAATAATACACATATCAAACCGTTTCTGCATAAATCTAAGACGCACTTTCTAGTAAAAACCATCAGAATAAATCACACCTTATTAGGTAGGTAGTTATTAGGTGGAAATATTCTCTTTGTAGATTGCAGCATATTTATATAAATATACACATGGAGGACGCAGCGGTGCATTAGAAATCGTGGTTCGTACATTTAAGCCAACAATGTAGTTATCTTGCTGCGTATGAGAAGGGACTCTGGAGATTTCTGGAGATTCAAGATCCTTTATTTGTCACGTAATAGTTATACAACATGCATTAAGCAGTCAGAACTTTAAGAATATATTAAATTAGAAAAAGATTAGTAATATATTAATATAATGGTAATATTAAGTAATAAAACTGAGAGATAAATTAAACTATATTCCCTACAGAGACACAGAGATTCTACTATAAACAGTTACTATACATCAGCCTTCTATCATAAACCTGCATACGTCATGTGCCTGATAGTTGATGTGTAGTTATGCCTAGAATATTTAGCAGGTAATAAGAGCTGTGTGTGTGTATGTGCAGGTGAGGATGACTCACTGTTGGAGTTGGTGCAGGTGTGCAGGCAGGTGAGCACCAGCAGGATCACGACCAGGTAGAGACGCATGGCGACTGCTGCGGCTGCTGCTGCTCTGGTGGTGTGATGATAAGAAAAATGACCAAATTTCGATACGGTCATCTGTTTTATCAGCGTGTAAGGGGAGGGGGAGAGTGCGGTTTGACTCACAGGCGATAAAATGTTCCACTCAGCACACGTCTTCCACAGGAAACACAGCTACGGTTAGACATGAAACCATGCTGATGCACAACACACACAACTCAACAACACAAATAACGTGACAAAGGCAATTTCACTTTTAAACTACAATAATAAAGAGGAATAAATGCGGGGTTGCAAGGTCTTAAACCGTAAACACAACACCGCCACTAAGGCCTCCGTTCGTGTGTTCTTATGGAAGTACATCTTAGAAACCCCGCAAGGTTTTCACTGAGATTATGACATTCAACAACGTTTTCTTCTTCACCTGCTGCTTGAGAATATCGGTCTCTGAAGAGAGAGATGAACAATATATTAACAGTTTGCCACGTCACATGGGTGTTTGTACTGGAGAAGCTACGGTGGTTTAAAGCATGTTGGATAAACACTTTAAAATATTATTAGGTTAGAATCAGGAATTAGAAGAGTATAATTAGAGTCACTACTTGTAGTTTGCAACTGCCCAACATTTGGAGAAGTGGGATGAGCTTCATGACAGAAAATACAACCTGCACAAGCATGCACAAGGAGAGCAGACAAGAAGAAACCTGCTGATTTAAAAGATCTTACGTTCTGGTTTTATTCACGCTCAGATAAATTCTCTGATCTATTCGTGCAAATTCTGTGCCTGATTTTAGGTCTTATTCTCTCTTTTTTCTTCTCACCTGTTCTTTTATATTCATCTCTTGAATATTTAAAAATTACTTTTTTATCTCATAAGTTCTAGCACCAACCACCAAGCATGTGACTGTACGTGAGATGGTACTTGACAATAAAGTCTGATTCTGGTCCTGTAAGGGTCATCACTGCTTTCACTCCTATTAGATAATACGTGGTGGAGGACAGAGATTAGTCCTGAGCCCGAATATGAAACCATGTCATAAAAATAATCAAATAACACTAAGAGCAGGAGCAGCAGTGTGTGTATGTGTGTGTGTGTTTCATCAGTGGAGGATGCTGAAATGTTGGTGCTTTTATTACACATTAGACAGTAAGACGAGCTGCTGATGAGAGATGAGATATGAAACCAGTCTGAGTCATGCGTTAAAGGTGAGAAAGGGGAAACTCAGTCATAGTGCAGGTTTGTGCGGCTCGCTGCAGCTTGCTCTGTGTGTGTGTGTGTTTTGGGACGGGGGGCACTTTCATGTGAAACAGGTCACATTCAGCACGTTACTCTGCATGCAGGACACAAAAACCCAACAGTGGTGGAGTGACATTACAGAGACACATGTAGACTGGTTACCTTAAATTCTGCTGCTCGATGTCGACAGATGACAAATCAGAATCAGAGTGAAGTTTGTCATCACACACATGGACCTTGCTTTTGTGGTTGGTGCTCAGAAAGAGTAAAACAGTTTTAAAAGATATTTACTGAGTAGTAACATCAATAGCAGCACGAACTGAAGAATTAATAGACATATTTGGAGAGTGCATATTGGAGGATGAGAAATTAAATATGTTCAAGAGAGTGCAGGACGTAGTAGAATATAGTTATTTCCAGCGTTTACCTGTACAGTCACAGAGAAGGTAATTTAACTGTACTGAACACAGCATGAGGAGAGCTCACGGCATTCATGTGGATTTAAATAGTGAGTGTGAAATTGAATCAAGAATGTGCCGTAGAGTAAAAGGGAGTAAACCTGATCAGATACAGAGACATAAATTATCCTCAAAATAAGATGTAATGCAGTGCTTTACACAAACATAAAAATAAATCAATAAAAATAACAGCAGATTACCACACATCACTGAAATTAAAATGTACTTTACAGCACTTAAATAACAACCTCATGGTGCATATGGTTGTTAAAATGAGCTGAAACTAACCCTGTAGCTCTGATCCCCAGCTGCTGCACGACACCGGTGTTTAGACATTAAATCTTTTTACCACTTTCCCATTTATTCCATTAATAAAATGTGTATTAAGCACTGGGACGCTGTGAACAACTATAAATGTAAGTATATGAGATAGAGAGAGTGTGTGACATGCTGCAACATCTGACATCCTGCAAGGTGGCGGTTTGGTGATGGTGATGGTGATGATGCAGTCACAATCACCCCAAACACCAGAGTTCTCGTTAATAAACCTGAGCATTTTACCAACTAGACGGCTGATTCCTGGAGGAGCTGCATGGTTGCTGTGTGATAAAAAACAAGAAGCAATTAAAGGGTGAATAAGGAGAAATGATGAAGGCTGATTAAAGGTGATATAAACGTTAAACTATGAGCTGCTGAATCAATAATAAGCTCACGTCAGGAACAAGGTCAACACAAGAAAAGTAAGGGCACCGTTCACCTTAACGGAGACGCCCACTCGTGGCCAACATAGGGAATAACAACCTTAAAGGTGGCGCCCCCCGGAGGCCGCGGTGAGCTGAAGATTTTAAACCATGACCATTGTCTCTATGACAAAAAGAGCAAAGCAGAACAACTTAATAAGCAACTCCTGGAGAAACTGTGATTGCTGTGAGCTAGAAGTACAGAACGAGATCAAAGCTTGAAAAGCAGAAATCATAAAAGCTGTTTCTAGATGTTTCTGCAGATTATCACTGAGCTGCTGTAACACTGTGAGCTGCTGGGTTCACGTTAAGCTCACGTCAGGAACGAGCTAAACACAAGAAAAGTAGCAGCACAGTTCTCCTTAATGGAGACGCCTCCGTGTGGCCAGAACAGGGAACGACAACTTGTATGGTGGAGCCCCCTGGTGGCCTTATGGCCTTAAACGCATAGAACACAGGGTTGAATTTGGGTTAGCGTTGGGTCTCCAGGCTGAAAATATTAAAGCATAAAGTGTCAAAAGTGTAAGTTGGTGAAGGGACAAAACTGGGAATGAAAAGAAGAGGAAACAGAAGATAATAAACAGTGGCGAGAACAACGTGCCTGCTGTAACCCCGCAGGGCAGATATGAGGATCGTAACATGCACGTGGAGAAGATTTCAGTGTAAAATATTTGACCGCTTGTGCAGCTGCCCGCTGCCGATACAGAACTGGATTTTGTGTTGTGGTCGCATGTTGACTGTCATTTTCTTGCGGAAATTTGACCACATCAGTAGTAACACGTTGGTAAGTGAGGGGAAGGAGCGTCGTTTAAACCAAGTCCTCTCAGAGTGACATTTAACCGCTGTGGAGACACAACAGCAGCAAGTGCCACAACATACACACTCAACCCACACTGCCAGCTCAGAGAGAGAGAGAGAGACTGTGTGTGTGTGTGTGAGAGAAGTAAACAGTAAGAGCAGCAGCTTCCTGCAGTCTGTAGCACTGCACACCTCACCTCGACCAGAACATGATGAGGAGGAGTGGGGTGAGGGCGAGGGCGGATGTGAACCAGGAGATGAAGACGCTTCACCACAAAATAACCTCCAACTGCAGACGACAGCGACAGCGACTACGAGCTGATGGCTTCTTCAGCTGCTGCGCCAGGACTTTGCAGTTACTGCTTAATGTAGTAGCAACAGGTTTAAAAACACGAGCTGCTCCTCCAGTTCATTTCCACAATCAAAATGAAAAACAAGCAACTTGTCACTTCACACTTTCTCCTTCTGACCTCAAATGGAATGCAGATATGGACGTGTGTTTGTTCCATTTTTATTGTGTGGTATTTTATTGTTCACCTCGTCTCACCTCTTCCTTCCTTCATCTCATCTCCTCGTGTCTGTGTATTGGAATTCTGAAAGCTATAACCCATATATCGTATTGTCTCACTAACAGTGGTTTTGTTGGTACAGTGGGAATCCTAACTCGCGCTGGTGAAGCTGGAAAACAAATTACAATAAAGAAAATATTTTGCACGAAACTCCAGACAGCGCCGCTCTCAAACCTTTATTTTCTCAATGCACCGCTGTCTCAGAAGCACTGAAAACCAAAAGAGTTCCAGAGCAGACTCACACAACAACAGCTTCACATGACACAGCAACACAAACAGCTGGACGTTACACTTCAGAACGGCAGTAAACAAACCCAACACAACAAAATACACACACACACAGAAAACAGACAGAAACCTCCATCAAAACCCTGCAGCAAGCAGACGGGGAAAAGACCAAGACCTGACCGGACTCCAGCAGCAACATCACACACACACACACACTCACTCAACACACACACACACTCAACACACACACACTCAACACACACACTCACTCACTCAACACACACACACACACTCACTCAACACACACACACTCACTCACTCAACACACACACACACTCACTCAACACACACACACTCACTCAACACACACACACACTCAACACACACACACTCAACACACACACACACTCACTCAACACACACACACACTCACTCAACACACACACACTCACTCAACACACACACACACACTCAACACACACACTCACTCACTCAACACACACACACTCACTCACTCACTCAACACACACACTCACTCAACACACACACACACACTCAACACACACACACACTCACTCACTCAACACACACTCACTCAACACACTCTCACTCAACACACACACTCACTCACTCAACACACACTCACTCAACACACACTCACTCAACACACACACTCACTCAACACACACACTCACTCACTCAACACACACACTCACTCAACACACACTCACTCAACACACACACTCACTCACTCAACACACACACCATTCATTCATTCATGTGTTTTTTAAATGAAAAGCCAAAATCAGAACTCATAAACACACACTTTTCCAGTATTCATTTCCTGATCTTATTTCACATTTTAGGCTGAAATACAGGATGTTCCACGTTGGGTTTCATAAATATTAAGAACATGAGAGTGGAGCTGCTGATTTGGTTCCTCAGCAGTAAGAGTGTTAATCTTCTTCATCTAACAGTGGTCCTCTTCTGTGTGATTTCATTGTGTAATGGGAAACTGGAAAACCACTCGTTGATTTTTCCATCATGGTTTTGACAACAAATACTGAAAGAAGAGCAGATGATTTCTGACTTTTGGTTTCAGTTTCAATTTGGAAAACCACTGATCCACAGATTACACACTTGCTCTGTTTGAAACCAAAATCCAGCTGAGGTCATCCAGTCGACAGACGCCGAACTCATCCATACCTACACTTCACTAATCCAGCGCTGGGGACACTCTTCAACACACACACACTCACGCACGTGACGAAGGGGAGCTTACACCAGCCGGACTGTGCCAACTGGGATTGTGGAAATGGTTCCGGATCCTCATTATCAGGACCCGGAGTGTGTGTGTATGTGTGCGTTTGAGTTTTGTCCTCATGGGTAACAGAGTCCTGAGTCTTGGGATTTCTCTCACACACACACACTCAGAGTGGTCAGCGCTTCAGTACTGGACTGGCTCGTTCCGGATCCTTCTGCAGAGCCTGAAGCACCTACAGCACAAACACACAACACAACGCAGCATGGTGAGGACGCTGTTCAATCTGGGTGTGTTTAGCACATTATTAGGAGTGTGAGGAAACACTCAGCTCACGAGACGAAACATGAGACAAAAGAGAACACTACTTTAATGAGAACTAGAATCATGAACATATGAGTGTAAAATGTGTGTTTGTGACTCTGGGGTATAGTAATATATATTCCTTGAAAAATAGTAATGTTTACACTGTAATATTAATTTTGGAGGGAACTCAATAAAGACGAAGAAAATTACACAATTAATTTGTGTAATCAATTTACTGAGTGGGAGAAGTAAATCTTACAGGAGATTTTCAAATGTTATTTAAATGTATTTCTGTCAAGGCACTACACCTGAAAATACTAAGTAACCTTTATTTAGAAAAAAACAGGTCTTAATTTGAACATGCAGTAAGTCAGAAGGCATGTTGAGGCAACAGACAAGTTCAACAAGAAGACGTTAAGTGGAGTCGATAGCGGGAATCGCCATTTTGCCAAATGTTACGTGTAAGTATTCCCTTTCGATGTTCTAGGTTTGACTTCATTTATGGCTTGCTGTATACTTTGATAGTCGTATTTTTGGTGTACTTACAATATACAGAGTAAGCAGTTGTTCCTAGTTAGCCTCAATAACAAAGAACGTAACTGCATCATCTCTTTGGAATTAAGCAACATTTACGTAAATGTAGTAAAACAAGTCTTAAACAACTAAGCAGCCTACCTTAAAATATATTTTAAAAAATAAATGAATAATACTTGATAGTTACAACATTAAGCATTAGGAGTTAATTAATATTTAATTAATAGTGATATTCCAATATGAAAATAATTCATTAACATTTACTCAATGTTTTTGACTGCTCATATATATGTTAAGGTAAACTGTACTTGATTCTCATAAGTAAGTTGCACTCAAGGTTACAGCATTAAAATTTACTCCAAAAAATTGAGTGCAAATTGTTACTAAGACTTTTTTGTAGGTTAATTCTATGAGTTATTTCTTTCAGTGTGGACTCTCTCTTGTATGATTCCTCCTGCATCTCTTCACACCGTTACTGTGCATCAGCTTCTAACGTGTAATTGAAGTGTAAATCATCTCATTCCATCATCAGATTGTACATTATCACATCAACATCTTGATTAAAACACGTTAGAGGCGTAATCCCTGCAGCATCAACAGATTTAGGAACATTAACAGATACAATTAGACTAGGATACTGCTGAACACATCACACCCACAATCTCCACATCACACACAACTCGTCTTCTTGTTGCTGCTTCTGCTGTCGTACTGGAAACGTGTGTTGCTGTTCACTAGATCAACTTCAACCATATTACACACCTGATTGGAGACCAGACCAGCCAACCAGCTTCCTCCGAGCCTGGGATTTATCACATTTACAACGCAGTAGCGAGTGGAGCGAGCGTGAAGGTGCAGATTTTGCTGCTGAAAGTTTCACTGCACGCTCAGAATTTTGGCACAAAAATAACACTACTATTTCACCCTGGCAATAAATATCATCACATTTTAATACTGTTAGATCTGGTCACACCCCTGCACATTACTGATCTGAACTTAACACTAATTTGTCAGCTCAATTTGAGCCCAAAATGTGAAATTGGGAAACGTGTATGTTTTTCAGTTTGACTGTACGCTGCTTGTCAAGAGGTCGCAGCTTATATTTGTAGAGCTGAAATGTGCAGTAAGTGTGGTGTGAGGAGGAGGAGGAGGAGGAGGAGGTGAAGAGCGCCACCTGTGTCCACTTGCCGCTCCTGCAGGTCATGTTGACGCTGGCGATGCAGGAGAAGAGTGTGTGTGGTGACACATGCTCCGGCAGCCGCGTGAGGAACTGGGCGATGTGTATGAAGTCCATGTGTGTGAGGACGTCCTGGAACATGCGCAGTAAACCCAGCGCCGTGCGGAACAGGAACTCCTCACCGTCACGGCAGAACACGTCCCACACGCGGCTCGCTACGTCCAGCGCCAACGACCTGCTGTACAACGTGAAGATCCTGCACACACACACACACACACACTTAAACATGCAGAAATACACACCAAAAATACGCTCCATAAATACATATTTAACAGACAAACAGAGACACTGTTCTTGGACAAAATATTACTGTCGTTCTGAAGGTCCAATAATACAAATCATAATCACGTTCAGAGATGTAAAGGCAAGTTAACCCAGACGGGCATCTCCTGGAGGAATGATGTTGATTGCAGTGTGCTGGAGAAATGCGGAAAGACATGAAGTGGTAAAACAGTAGAGAGTAAAGGAGCTGAAGAACTCTGGAAGCAGGTCAGAACCAAAAACTACGTGGTGAGAAAGATGAGCAGCAGAAATAAGGTCAGCAGTGTGAAATATCCCCACATCAATGAGAATGTGGCAGCAGATTAACATTCCAAAATGAAGAGATGGGGGAAAGGAGTGATGACGTTTAAGACGTTTAAGAGGGGTAAAGGGAATGAATGCATGAATAATTTACATGGAAGATGTTTAACACTGCAAACATTTCCTCTTGTTCTCAACACAAAGTGTGGGGAGTTCCCTGCATTATTCACAAAAATATCAAGAAAATAATTCCTGAATAAATAAAAAAAGCTCTATAAACTAATCACATTTGTAAAAGATAAAAATGAAAGTAATGGTCCCAGTTCAGCAGAGACAGAGCAGCAGCTGCATCACTATCACATTCATTATTTACTCATCACACTGGTTTACAATTCAACCCATCACCATGAACACGGGGCAGCTGGTAGTGTGAGGGTTAGGGAGTGAGCCCCGTGATCAGAGGGTCACCGGTTCAAGTCCCGGACCAGTAAAGTTACCATTGAGGTACTCATGAGCAAGGTACCATCTCCAAGCACTGCTGCCAAAAAGCATCTCCAAACACTGCTCCTTCACACACGGGGTTAAATATAGAGCTGACATTATTGTGGTGTGTTGATAATGACAAATAATCACTCGTAAAAACCACTTAGCCACTGGCCTGAACACCACGCTCCAGCACGGTTCTCTAAACATGAGGGGAATTACAGGACTTGTTTAGTTTTATTGCCATATTAGCCACTACCAAGACGGATATAAGAAGAATTATACAACTACAATAAACCAAACACGCGTTTCAAAACTAATACCATCTAAAAAGCCTAAAACTTTCAACGGTGGAACCTTAACAACATCAACTGCATTACTTAGCAAATATGAGGGTAAAACCTTATAGAGACAGAACAGCAGCACACTTGAGGAAGAGGTTAACAGACTTGTTCATATATATATATATAACCAGATTAACCATCAAGGCCAAGCTCACGTCTATTAGAGGGTTAGAAGGTCAGTTTTGACTTTGTTTCCTCCAGCCCTGAGTAGCAGTCACAGAAAATCATCCAAACACACACACACACTAATGATGTCTGATGTGAGATAAGGGGTGATTTTTAAAAAGAGTGCTGGTATTTCCATAATGCCATCTAAAAATGATGTGTGTGAGGGTGTGTGTACATGTGTGAGGGTGTGTATCTCTCTCGGACACATCAACCCATACAATTCATCTTCTATTTATAAAAGTGTGAATTTCCAGGTAGCTACCAACACACATCGGTGAGAAGCACAAGCTGCAGATTCAGTGAGCAGGCAGTTTCAATACACACACACACACACACACACACACGAGTATACACCCCATAAATGTTGTGTTAACCACATCAAGTAGGTGAGAAGCTTTTCAGCCTTATCGCACTTCATCACTAAACCAGTAGCCTATCAGCACGTCCCCACACTCACCAGAAAAACCTCAATTTTCATGGTTTAAAGCAATACAACATTATTCAAGTATTACACACATTATACTGTTATACCATCAAGCTACATAATATAATACAATATAATATAATATACAGTACTGTGCAAAAGTTTAGGCAGGTGTGAAAAAATGCTGTAAACAAAGAATGCTTTGAAAAATGGAAGTGTTAATCATTTATTTTCATCAATCAACAAAATGCAGTGAATGAACAAAAGAGAAATCTAAATCAAATCAATATTTGGTGTGACCAGCCTTTGCCTTCAAAACAGCATCAGTTCTTCTAGGTACACTTGCACACAGTTTTTGAAGGAACTCGGCTGGTAGGTTGTTCCAAACATCTTGGAGAACTAACCACAGATCTAGAATCCTATAATCCTACAAAATAATATAATGACTATAATCCTAGAAAATAATATAATGACTATAATCCTACAAAATAATATAATGATTATAATCCTACAAAATAATATAATGACTATAATCCTACAAAATAATATAATGACTATAATCCTACAAAATAATATAATGACTATAATCCTACAAAACCCCTGACTTTGTGCAAGTGTACCTAGAAGAATTGATGCTGGTTTGAAGGCAAAAGGTAGTAACACCAAATATTGATTTGATTTAGATTTTTCTTTTGTTCGCTCACTTTGCATTTTGTAAATTGATAAAAATAAAATCATTATTTATATTTCTGAAAGCATTCTTTGTTTACAGCATCTTTTCACACCTGCCTAAAACTTTTGCACAGTGCTGTATGTTCAGGTTAACAGCCACTAGTTATGAGACAGAACCTAGAAGAACTTGAGTAATGAACTGTAGAAATGCAGACAAACATTATTATTATTACAGGACTAAAACCAGTCATGAACATGAGCATCGTCCCGCTGCAATAACACAAGTGTAACAGAGTGTGTATGAAATTTGTGATGACAATTTTAACCACTTTTCCTATTTTATAAACTGCAGACTTTTCATTCTTGTTGCGTGTTGGAAATCTCTGCTTTGACGTTGCGTAAATGAGAAGTGGACGAGACGTTCTTTAGTCTCAATCAACTCAGTACTGCAGTCAATATTACGTGGGAAAACATACCGTGGCACTGTATTTGTGAGTCTGAAGAGCAGGTGGTAATTAACACTGACCCACACTAGCAGCTTTAAATATCAGCACTCTCTTTAAACACACATAAACACAGTTATTATAATCATTAAACACACGGGGGGCGAGTGAGAGAGAGATACGTACCAGTCTATGAGATAAATATCAGGTGTTAAGTTGTTACTCTTAAAATGTGCAAACAGCTTTGGTAAGTTTTCTTCAAAAAACACTTCAAATGCAGCAAAGTACGTCAGCATCTACAACACACACACACACACCATCACAAACATGCAGAAATATATGAATAGGACCTCACTACCTTTTACTGCATTTGAACATTTTACATTTAAAAGAATACAGTAGACGTGTGAAACTCTCATCTTCATAATACAAGCACCTTCCTGAATACGTGCACCCACATATACGAGAAGCGGTGGTGATGTGGTTCTGTTATATATTATATTAAATCACTATATTAAATGATATTATTATAACACAGCTTGCTTTACGGCAGTCAACAGCACTTTGACCAGAGCGGTGGAGCTTCAGCGCTGCCCTCTAGTGGACCACCTACATGAAGCAACACTTTGTCTTTCCATTTGATTTTGTCGTATATCAGCTGCGTTGAACACAGATACACCACATCAGAGGAAGACACTGACCTCACTTCAGCTCAAAGAGCTTTTACAGAATGGCTGAAAAGGCACTGTATCTCACACAACAATAAATGTCTGTGTGTGTGTGTCTTGGTGTACGTGAGTGTATATTTATATATATGTGTGTGTGTGTGTGTCTTGGTGTACGTGAGTGTATATTTATATATATGTGTGTGTGTGTGTTTGTCTCACAAGGCCATGGTCCACCCTGTAGAAGGCCATCTGGCAGGGTTTGTTCAGCAGGTTGGCAAAAGCGATGAAGGCATCAGCAGTGTCCATGTTCAGGATCAACATGGCAGCAATAAAAGACATGCCCTGTACCTACACACACACACACACACGCAAACACACACACACACACACACATGCGCAAACACACATGCACGCACACACGCACACACGCACACAGAAATGTGTCAATTTACACATAGTTTACACAGAATCAAATAATCAAATCTGGTTTTAAACGAATCTAGAAAACAATGTTCTTATTATCATGACTGGGTTACAATGACAAGTTTATAGTTACATTAGGGTCAGGTTAAGGGTCACATTAAGGGTCACATTAGAGTCACATTAAGGGTCACATTATGGTTTACATTAGGGGTCACATTAGGGTTAGGGGTTAGATCAGGGCCAGGATTAGGGATATTTTAGGGTCAGATTCAGGGTCACATTAAGGGTTATATTAGGGTCACATTAAGGGTTATATTAGGGTCACATTAGGGTCTCATTAAGGGTTATTTTAGTGTTATATTAGGGTTAGGGGTTAGATCAGTGGCAGGATTAAGCCCTGGATTACATTAGACAAAGCTTAAGGTCAGGTGTAGGGTTAAGATTCATTTCAGGTTCTGGTGGTTTGTGAGTGTAAACTGGTGGAGTTTATGCTGACTCTGTGGCTGACTGTGGCATCATTATCAGGTCACATGACATGTAGGGTCTGAACAGAATTATTGTAAACAGGAAGTCTGCAAACCATCACACAGCACAGGGCATGTGCACAAACACACACACAGACACACACACACACACACACACACATACAGACACACACACACAGAGCAGTGTTTATGGGCACAGGTCACTGTGTGCAATGCAGAAATGTGCTTCCTGTGTGGTGTCAGAACAAATCCTTAATGTTATCATGCTGAGGGGGATTTGAAAAGTAGGTTTAAATGTGAGATTCTAGAAACTACTGAAGTAACGGGACAAACATGCAGAAATATAAACAAGGACTTAAATCATTAAAAACACCTTGATATTTGGCATAATACTGAATAAAGAGGTTAGAGTAACATACATATCCCACGTCAGGCCTGTAACAGGTGTAGGCTCCCAGGATGCCTTGCAGCACGTCGTGGTACGGCCCTCCCTGCCGACAAACAACCATGAAAACCTCTTCACAGTGAAGCTCAAACACGTGTCACGCTGCTCAAAATGGAGAAATTCCCTTACCTGCTGGAATATACATAGGTTGGGGAAGGTTCTGGAAATGTCCAGCTTTATTAGTTCTAAACTGGCCTCACGGTCACCAAGAGAGGAGCTTTCATCTGTTCATCACACACACACACACACGAGAAAAAAATGACCGGTACTGCCCGGTATGTTAGCTGCACACTTCTCCTTCATGGATGGGTCAGATGTAGAGGTCAGGGGTGGTTGTGGTCACTGTGTGCTGTGCTGAGTTCACAATCACTGATACTGACCACTCAACCCCATGGTGAGGGTAGTTGTAGTTTTTCCTCCACTGCTTGCTGTAATATTTGCACACATCACTGAATACCTCCCACAACTAAAACTGTACAATTCATTTATTCTAACTCTAGTTTATGGTTAACATTTATAATGTATTTATATCTGTATATTCCATGTGTTTTCTTAGTACTCTGTAGAAACTGGAGTCATGTCATCTCATCTCTCTGTGTACATGTTTATAGCCAAGATGACCGTTACACTACCAACTGCCCCAAAATTGACGAGTGCTGGGGTCCACTGACCTCCCTTCTCTGTGTCAGTAGTGGTGTTTGGAGAGGACTTCCATCTCTCCCGCGCTCTCGCCAAGCAGATGTTGTACAGCTCTGCAACGAAACACACGCCCTCTACTGGTCAGGAGGAGCAAAACACCTGCAATGACCTACACACCCACTGCAGACTGAGCTGTGGAAAACACCACTACAGGAATCTGCAGTTCATTCAGTTCACGTAGGTTTTACCCACGGTCACACTGCAGCCAGTCATGCTTTAATATTTACAGTAGGAGGCCGACAGTAATACGATTTTCACACACAAACACACACCGGGAGTGATGTTGAGCTCATTGCCCACCGCCAGGCTCCACACCCTGCCTCTGACACTGGGGGGCACTCCCTGCCACCACATGTCTCTCACCCTCTTAGAGGAATACCTAGAGAGAGAGAGAGAGAGAGAGAGAGAGAGAGAGAGAGAGAGGAAGAGAGAGAGGAGAGACACAGAGAGAGAGAGAGAGAGAGAGAGAGAGAGAGGAAAGAGGGATGGGAGAGAGGGGGAGAGAGAGAGAGAGGAAGAGAGGAAGAGAGAGAGGACAAGAGAGAGGAGGAGGAACACAGAGAGAGGACGGAGGAAGGGGAAAAGGAGGACAGAGGAGGAGGAGAGACAGAAAAGAGACAGAGAAAGAGACAGAGAGAAAGGAAGGAAGGAAGGAAGAAAAAGAGAGACAGAGAGGAAGAGAGACAGAGGGAGAGAGGAGAGAAAGAGAGATAAGGAAAGGAGAGTGTGAGCAAGAGAGAGAGTGAGAGAGAGACAGACAGAAGTGAGAAGACAGACAGAAATTGAGAGAGAGAGAAGGCCAGACAGAAATTGAGAGAGAGAGAGAGAAAAGTGAGAGAAAAAGAAAGAGAGGGTAAGAGAGAGAGAGAAAGAGACAGAGAGAGAGAGAGAGAGAAAGATGAAGAGAGAGAGAGAGAGGAAGAGAGAGAGTAAGGAGAGAGAGTAGAGAGACAGAGAGAGAGAGAGAGAGAGAGAGAGAGAGAAAGATGAAGAGAGAGAGAGAGAGAAAGATGAAGAGAGAGAGGGGGGGTGAGAGCGAGATTGAGGCGGAAATGCGTGAGTAACAGTAAACCAGGGTACTTGCATATAGTGTGTGTGATTGGTGTTGTTCTGGTTTATGTAATGTATGTGTGTGTGTGTGTTCATGTATTTATCACATTGTGGGGACCTTTGTCTCCTAAAATCACTTTATCTGTTTTTGGGCTTTTGTGGGGACATTTGAGAGAGGTCCCCCATGAGAGAAATGACTTTATAGAAAAATATTACTTGTTTTATTTGAGAAACTAAAAAGGAGTAAAAGATGTGTTTTGGTTACTGAGAGTTGGAGTTAGGGTTAGGATTAGGTGTAGCTGGCAAATTATACATCTGGTCATTATGGGGAGTCCAACGGAAGGACCTCACAAAGATAAATAATACAAGACTGTGTGTGTGTGTGGGTCTCATGCTGTGCCAGTTAGGCAGTATCTCCTATCAGAGTGAAAATAGCAGTGACGATGCTCTCCTCTCTTCTTTAACCCGGTCATCAAACTGCTTCCTCCTCTTCTGAGCCTCCTTCAGCTCTGACACAGTGATGAACAGAGGAGAGAGATCGTGTTTATCTGTCGTATATCAAATGTGACCCTCCATGGCAAAACCAGTCGCTTCTCTCAAATGCCATGAAAGGTCATAGAAATCAAGCTTCTTGATACCTATGGAATGAATGGGGCGACATATGACTGAGATATCAACATTCAAAAGTCGGGTTTCTCCTGTCACGCCAGTGAAAGCGAATCTGCCTTTGAAGTTGACTATCGTCATGCTTACTCTAGGCGCTTAGTGCGGTCGCGGCTACGTTGCATTCTGATGGCCATTCACAGCCACACGGATAACCTACCTGCGTTGGGTTAACTGAACTCGGGAGGCGAATGGATTCGAATATCTTCACGCTAGTCAGCAGTGGTTAAGCGTAAATATTGATGACGGTCAAAACACAAACTTTTAACATTCTGCTGAATTGAATTCCTCACCTCCAAGAAAGTCACGTTTTAGGATGGAAAGGTAAGTTTTCAGCAAATTTATTCTAACAGTACAGTATAGACCTTCCACTGTTTCAAAACACTAAAAACAAAAATCCAAAATTTTACTACATAACATAAGCCTTCGTTTTTCGAACTTCCTCCATTTAAATCAAAGCGAACTAGTTTTGCCGTGGAGGGTCACAAATGTGTTCGGACTAGTGCCGGCAAACCACTCATTATAATAACCAGTGATAGGTTTCATCTCAAGTTTACAATCCTTGTGTAAAGTGAGTTGATTAGATTGCATCCTGTTACACACACACACACCCCGTTTCCTGGCCTGGGCCACCATCTCCCTCATGCTGTCTGTGCTTATGTGCCTCCTCAGCGGGTTTGGCTGGAAGATTTCTGCAGCGGACACACAGCGAGAAAAACAACATCAGCAGGAAATTAAAAACCCATTAACCTTCCGCACATTCATCACAAACACACCAACAACTAAGTACAGCTACACACACACAAGATACAGCGCTGTCTGCATCGTCACAGTGATGAGCAGCTCACACACACACACACACTTACGCAGGCCGATGTTCCAGTATGAGCGCTGTAGTGGACAGAGGATCAAACTCCAGGTTCTTCCTCACACTCTGTCTGGGAGAATCACCTGCTCGCGCTCCACTTTCATTTTCCTAACACACACACACACCAAAAGATCAACACGTGGGTTAAACCCTTATCTTATATTCAAGCTGATCACATTGAGATGTTGAACTTTGGGGGTCTTGCTCCCCCTGGTGGTGAAGAGAGAGAGTTGGCGAGATGGAGTGAGACAGAAAGAGCTGGAGAGATAGAGAGAGAGAGAGAGAGAGATGAAGAGAGGGGGAGAGATATAGAGATAGAGTCAGTGAATGTAGAGAGAAATATAGAATAACAAATACTCAGAAAGACTCATCAGAACTAAAGAAGCTCATTTTACCTTTATTTTATTACCACATGGATGAGTGATATCCATAACTTTAAAAACACCAATGCTGACGTAACAGCCTCTCACACACACACACACACACACAGTAAGGCTGACCAGGACAAGCTTTCAGCTCCTGCATGTGTGCTAGACAGTAATTGAACAGCTCGGCCGTCTGATCACATCAACCTAATAACACTGAGGCGCCATCAACACCAGCTCAGCTCAAAGCTAGGAGAGAGAGAGGAGAGGATGACGGAGAGATCAGTAAGACTTGAGAACTGGGTCTAAATATTCACAAATCACTGTGTGTTGCTGTCAGCGTCGGGGAGGAGCTAGCTAAAATTGGAGACTGCATCACAACACGCTCTCTGCAGCTGCCAGATGGAGTTGGAACACCTTGCTCAAGATGGAAGCAATAATGCATGTCTGTATTTAGCAAAATGTATGAATCTGAAACACCACATGGGGAGAATAGCGGTAGATTACAGCCCTAAAAATTATATGACGTATTTATTATGTTATTATGCTTTATGTAGTATAAAAGTGCTTTGAATGCGCTGCTAGGGCTTCATGTGTGTTCTATTGGCTTACAGAGTTGTTATTATGCAGAGACATTTATGCGGCTTAATACTGTGAAGAAAAATAAGGTTACAGGCAGAAACACCTCATTATTAATTTGGTATCAATTTGGATATAGAATAAAAAATAAAGTGCATTTTCTATTTTTGTTTTTTGTTCCTATTGGTTAGACTTAAACATTATAGAATGGGAAAAAAAATTGATATATTTAAAATGAGGAAATACATTTTGGACTCATATTTTGGTAATTCTGGACTCATACTGGCCTATAAAATGAGCTGCTTTTGGCCCTTCTGAGAGAGATCTACGTTTCCCACAATCCCCAGTGTGCGTCACGTCACAATAATGTGCTGGACTCTCTTCCAGAATAAACACTACAAGATATCTATAAATGTCTGTGTTGTGAGTAGAATGCTGGTGGTTGTTGTTTATCTGCTAAAATGTGAGTTATATCTGTAATAAAAGGCCAGTTTTGACTGAACTGGAGCGTTCAACAAGAGAGCCGCGAGCGCTCAAACTCACTACGCGTGTGTTTATACACGTGCACACCCTGCGTAATCAACATTCTAATAAGAAGGCTATCAAAGTGGGCTATCCTAATTTTTCCACGCCCCTCGCATTTTAATTCTCATCAGATCGGCATTTATCTCAAATATGGCCTTTGAGTTTGATTGACAGGAATCCACCATAGTGACAGAGAACTTTAAACCCTGTTACCACAATGTACGACTCTAAAAGACCAAACGAACAGAACAGAGAGATGGAGAGAGAGCGAGAGAGAAGAGGAGGGGAGAGAGGGAGAGAGAGTGTCCTGCAGGGGGAGCATCAGAGCCAAATCTCCATCCTGCATTGTCTATCTGTTGTGTGATGTATGTGCAGTGGTGTTTAAACTCAGATCCCACAGAGATTAAAATGCTGCAGTGAGGCACAAACACATGAACAACACTTCAACACCACCGCTGACCTCAAAACACAACACAGCCAGTAGCACGACAGCAGCACCTACAGTATACTCATCCTGAACGCATTTGTTAAGATGTGCAGATGTACTTGTGCAGCAACTGTACATTTCTAAAAACTGCACATGATCACAAACCACAGTCTGTCTGGTGAAGAAGACAAACAGCTGCTGTAGTTTATTTTTGTCCAACATGTAGTGAAATAACCTGGCTATGAGACAATAAAATCAACAGAAAATTCAATCTTTACAAATGAAGGAAAAGGTAATAAAGGTAAGGTAGATAGATGGATGGATGGATGGATGATTATTCTCTCTGCAGCAACTTGGGGTTGAGGGTCCCAGTGCTGGCAGTGCTGGATTTGAACCCACAACCTCTCTTGGTCCAGAGGTGAGTACCCTAACTACTAGACCACCACCATGACCCTAATAACCCCCCCACTCTCTCTCTCACCTTTACCTGCAACTCTTTCTCTCCAGCTTTATCCCCCTCCCTCCCTCCCTCCCTCTTCCTCCTCCCACCTCTTCCTCCCTCCCCCTCTCTCCCACACCCTCCTCCCTCCCCCTCTCTCCCACACCCATCGACTCTCTCTCCCTCTCTTCCATCCCTCCTTCGGAAACAAAGCAGAGACACGGCGCGTTAGATCTGTTCTCGTGCATTATGAGGAACCACACACACACACTCCCTCATTCGCACACACACTCACCATGAACGCTGCAGTGATGTTGAGTCATCTAGAGTTCAGCGCTTACTTCCCTCATGCTCCATCATGCCTTATCTCCACATCAGCTGATTCACACACACTCATACAAACTCACACACACACACACACACACACACACACTGCAGACAAGGTGAAGGAGGAATGAAGCAGAGAGGAAACAACTCAGGACGAAACACACACCACACACAGGGCTAGCGGCTCCCGTCACATGACTCTCTCTCTCTCTCTCTGACGCTATGATTGCAGACTCTGCATCACACACACACACACACACACACACGGTGCACAGCGCAGTCCACAGTGTGTGTTATTAGTCACCACCGCTGCACCGCTGAGCCTCGCTCCCCCACGTCACCCCTCCAGACATGATAATCCACAACAGAGAGAGAGAGAGAGAGAGAGAAAGTGGGAAGAAGGGAGGGGGTAGGTAGGTAGAGAGAACAGAGGATGGAGAGAGATGGAATGGAGGAGAGGAAAAGAGAGGTAGACAGAGAATAGAAAGAGAGGAGAAAAATAGAGAGGAGATCAATAGAAAATCAATGAATGAATGAGGGAGAAAATGAGAGAGGAGTGAAGAGGGAGATGGAGAGAGAGCAGAAAGAAAAGAAAAAGAGAAAGAGGGAAAGATTGGAGAAGGGAGAGGGAGAGAGAGAGACCTAGACACTCGATCCATGCTCGCTGAGTTCAGCTGATCTTGTCTGGCGCTCAGGGAGAAGAGGAGGAGGAGGAGGTGGAGTGTGAGTGAGCATTAACCTCCTCTTCTGAGGGTGGACGGTGAGTGAGGGAGGGAGAGAGGTAGAGGAGGAAGAGTGCAGGTGTGAGATCAGCAGGTGTAACGTCAACACAACTCCACCATCATCCTCCGCTGCTATGGAGACAACAGCACCTGGAAACTGTAACCCAGTAACCTGATCTCACCTGATACTGTTACTGATGCTGCAGGAGGGAGGGAGAGAAACAACAATGAGATAGAGGGAGAGAGAAATAGGGAGCGAGGGAGAGAGGTAGGGAAGACTCTTACTTCCCGAATAAAGAGGGAGGGATGGAGCACGGAGAGAGGGGGGGAGCGATGAAGAGAGAGAGATGGAAATAGAAAAAGAGAAGAGTAAAGGGAGAGGTAGAGAGGAGGAGGAGGGAAAGAAAAGGAAATAAAGATGTGAAAGATGGGGAGAGAAAGACGAATGAGGAGAGAGGGAGGATGAGAGAGGGATGGAGAGAAAACAGACACGAGGGAGGGAGGAGTATATAAAAGTAGCAGCTCCCGCACTGATGCAACTAAAATGCAGAAGAATCATCACGCTTTAGAAGCGATGCACACAATGCGGATCAAGATCACAATTTTATTACGATTAATCGTGCAGTCCTCACACAAACCTACACCAAAAGGAAAGCATTAAGGCTCTGGGTTGGCTCTCTACTGGAATTTCCTACTGGTTTATAACGTAACATGAAGGAAACACTATCATGTACCTGCCTTATAACGGCCCACAAACGACCATTAAAACAGAAAGAGAGAGAGAAGATGGGACGTTGAGTTCTCTGACTGTGTAGTGTGTCCATTAGAGATGTTTATTACACTGTTGACTACGCTGCAGGACAACAGTCCACTCCTCTAGGGGTGTTAATCATTACATGACTTATCAAACAGCAAATAAAGAAAATCAAATCTGCTCAGAGTCAGCCGTCACGTGGTGCAACCTTATCCGAGAGTACGGACAGAAAGCCAAACCCTACACCTCTAATTAGAGAGAATGAACTGAGTGATTTGTCACTGTGAACACAACACAGCACACAGTGCACCACGACCACATGCTAGTGTTACAGTACTCCAGACCACTTTTTAAAAGTCTCGGACTCGGCCGTATTTCTACTCGGTCTTGTCATGGACTCGGACAAAGAGGAATCGGACCAGCCGAGAATATCACTATTAAAACTCTCTGAGAGCGACGCAGGCATTTTGTGTTGTTTATTGATTAGTGTTTTAACAACTCAGAATCCCTTTAACTTACACAAACCACACACATACCAGAATCACAAGACTTTCAACTTACCACACATTATATTCATTCCTCTGTATCTGAAATTATTTATGAATAATACCCTGCACAAAAACTGAAGAAATTGCGTAAAAATGAATGAATTATTTTATTAGTGATGTAAACACACATTAGCGCTCGTGACTCTCATATGGAACGCCATCATGCACAAAAACGTAGTTCTCTTCCAGAAAGGACAAAAGCAGCTCATTTTATAGACCAAAATGAGTCCAAATCGCCTCAAAATTACCCAAAGCTTTAGCGTTTCTTCATTTTTAATTGATCCGAAAATATATATATTTTTTATCTTCACAGCACTGAGCCATAGAATGTCTCTGCATAATAACAACTCTGCAGCCAATAAGACAGTGAGTTTGGTCTTGAGGAGTGTTCACTGTGGTTTATTTAACATGATTAGTGTTGATAACTGCTTCCAGTGAAGTGATTTCCTCATTATAGATATGGAAGAGAGAAATATTGAATAATCATCTTTAATGTTGCTCAGGCTTTGCATCTTCCACTTATTTCTCATGTGGTGTAAAACATGCATTCATCCGACGCACTCTGGTCTTGGTCTTGTCTCAGTTTAGATGGTCTTGTCCCCTCCTCTAACGCACGTGAGCTCTGTAAACGACTCATCCGTGAAGGAGCACCAGCGGGGGGCAGTGCTTGAGGATGGTACCTTGCTCATGAGTACCTCAGTGGTACCTTTACTGTTCCAAGACATGAACTTGAACCGATGACCATCTGATCACGGGGCCAACTCTCTAAACATTACACTACCAGCTGCCATGTGGAAGGAGGTTAATTATGCTTTTATACTCCAATCCAACCCCCACTGCATGCAAATGATATTGTAATGTTGTGTGTTTCTAGGAGAACCACAGTAGGCAGGATGGAAGGTAAAGGCTTTCACTCAGGTTCTCTCGATTAAGGTAAAGCTGCCAACAACTCCTAAAGACAGGTGACTTTTGGTAATGAGCAAGGAAGTAGCAATGCTATAAAAACTCAACGACTGTATTTATCTTGAATTTTACTCATTTTATTGTGTTTGAATCTCTATTTCATTCTAATATACACTATTTTATTTATATTTATTTTTTGTTTAATAAGTTCTTTTATCATTGTACTTTTTGAAGTGCTGGACAACTTTCTACTTTTACTGTCTACATTCTCAACACAGATCCCTGTACTTTCTCCCTCTGACATGTTTAACGCAGGCTCGTAGGCTTGTCACATTATACACAGCTTTATTTATCAGAAACATGTGAACTTGTATGCCATCTTACCTTTAGAGAGTTTCTGTGTGCAGCTCGACCAAACAACCTCCAACCTGCGTCACTGTGAGCTTCCAAACCAGGCGCCGCATCCTTCATCCTCTTAGAGAACAGACTCCTGATCAAGACAGAGAGACATACTTCATTTATTTAAACAGTAATATCTGTTCAGGGGGTTGACCGATTACTGGCCTGACTGATTATCAGCACCGATATCTGGACACATTTTTCGCTAATTTAAGGATTAGATCTACAGTGGTTTAAAATTTTATTTTCTGCGGACAGCGCTTCTTGGGAATGAACGGAGGCAAGAATTTTAAGACTTGGGTAAATTAAATTTAAATCCTAGGATGAAAATCTGGGAGTTTTCAAGACATTTTAAGGCCTTAAATTTAACTTCCTGAATTTTAGACTTTTTAAGACCCTGCAGGAACTCTGTTAATAGTATGGTAGGTAATAAATATACATATATATATATATAGATAGATAAGGTGCTCTTATCATACTTTTCTATGTGGTAGTATGCATCTGAGAAAATAGCCGGGGTTGTAGCTCCACAGCTCTCTATGCACAAAGAAGTGAACATGGAGTGTCACACGCGCCCTATTTGACTTGGTACACTACATAGGTCGGGAAGTGACTTTTTCATAAAATGTTGTGCACTAGGCTGGAAATGCTTCGTCCTCACTCCACTCTGCTTTCACGCTCGCTTGACTAGGTGATGCGTTAGAAGTGTCAGAACTATGCCGCGTGCAGTGGAACTTCGGCGAGCAAAATATCTTGTCTTTACGCACGCAACTCTGCCCGCACTTGCGCTTGACTCTGCCTCCCTCATTTATCAGCACTGATATCGGTATCGGCAGAAGTAAGCATGAAATTATCGGCTATCGGCATCGGCCAATAATTCCCATATCGTGCATCCCTAATAATAACATTGGCATGAGAGGGTTGTTCACTGTTACTCACATTAATGTAACTATAGTGCCCAAATGCAAATTCATTCATATTTATCATTTATCACTTACATCTGTAATTCCTTTATTTAGTTCTGGCTGGTTATCAACCTACACAGCAGCGGAAAGTGAACGTGCGAACGTTTCTGCTCACACTGAACTCACATGAAAAAGCCTCTCGTAGGCCGTGTTACCTGTTGAAGAAGCTCATTAGGGGGCTCGACCTTTTCGACCTAGACTCTTCCTGCATCGACGCCCCCACCGGCGCTCTCTGGAGACTCCAGCGGTCGACAGGTGGGTCGTCTGGGGACGGGAGCTGCACGTCCGAAAACCTCAGGGCGACGTCGCTGTTCTCAAACGTGACCACAGCGCTGGAGTCCGACGTGACCACGAAGTCGACCAGGTCGTCGTTGCCGAGCGACATGGAGGCGGAAAGTTCCGTACTCAAACTGGAGACACTGCACACCGAGATGTCGTCACTCCGGTTCAAAGCCCCGCCCCCCGCACGGACTGCCACGCCCACTGGGACGCTGAAGCTGCGCCACTCTGAAATGCTGCGGGGAAACGTGGACGATTTGAGGAGTGTTCCATCGGCGGGTTCCAGGGTCAACGTGGCAGGGGCGTCATCGCTCAGGGAGAGGGCGGAGGGTCGAGGGCCGGCCTGTTCGGGGTCATTATTCTCCAGCATCAACGTGGCAGGGGCGTCGTCACTCGGGCAGTGGGCAGAGGGTCGAGTGCCAACCTGCTTGGGCGGGTACATCTCCAGTGTCAGAGTGGCAGGAGCGTCATCGCTTGTGGTAGGGTGTCGAGTGCCAACATGGTCAGGAGAGCTAATGTCCAGCATGGGTGTGGAAGGAGGGTTGTCTCTCAGGGTACAAACAGGGGCTCGAGTGCCAACCTGCTCGGGGGTGTTAACCTCCAGCGTGGGGCCATCTGAGTCCTGGGAGGTGAGGCTGCGCTGCTCCTCCTTATCACAGGGGGCGTTGTGGAGGGTGGGCCTGTAGGTAGGCACGCTGTGGTGGTACTTCGGCTGATCTGGGGGCTGTAGCCCAAAAGGAGAGCCATTTTCAGCAACAAGTGAACCTATGGAGCAAATATGATAATATAATAATCAGTAAATTAATACATCGATTCAATGATCAATGAGTCCATCAATCAGACATCAACAGGAAACACTGGGTCTCGTTCACCAATATCACCAATTTGTTCTTAAGAATGTGCGCTCATTCATAGCTTCTGTTCTTTACCCAACAACAAATCTCAAATATACTGTATATATAAGAACCAGTTGGTCTATTCGATGTAATCGTGGTTATTTACATCTTATATTAGAAATTCTATTAATACTTTTCTTAGTGTGTGTCCAGTTTGCTACTACATTTATGTGTATGTTTCCTTCATCTATTTTAAAAGCACAACGATTTAAAAATAAGGAAAACACACAGAAGATTTCATTAGAAGAAATATCCCAACTTTAATAGTTAAGCACATTTCCAGTACAAACCTTGTCAGTGACCCATAAGGGCAAAAATAACCCAAAACATAATACCTGTTGATGAACTGTTAGAGATCTTGTGTTCAATTAATCATGATATTGATCTGAGGTCATATCGCCCAGCCCTGGTAAAACCTGTCTAACCGAAGTGTCACTTTCTATCAGTGAGAAGAGTAAGGCATGTCCAAGTCAAATGTAGTGTATTATCTGAATGTTTCAGCTCCTATTGTTCATCCTGCTGCAGCACACCCAGACAAGCCCTTTAAACGTCTTAGCAAGTATTCAATGTGCAAAATCACACGACAGTAGGCGTTGTGCAATCAAACCAATTAATAAAAGCATTCAAGTGTTTAACAGCACCATGTAATGGAACTCATGTTGACATCACAGATGAACAAACTGGCCATGAGACTGCTTAAAGACTGAGGGTGTGTTTCAGCTGTGACCTTTACCTATCACCACATCAACTCAGTAGGATTAGGGTCAGGAAACATATACATACCTTAACGTTCACTCTACACGAAACGTTTGGATTTAAACATGCCAAGAAGCCAGCCAATAAGACATCATTTACATTATGGGGGAAAAAAATATATATATATACAGCCAGATTTCCCTCAAATTTGATCTGTCAGCTCTGTCAGTCCTGTCCACATTAACCTTTTTTACTACTCATAAACAGAACTGCACCAAAGCAAAAGCAAAAATACAAAAGTTCTGATAAAAATCAAACATATAAAAACACAAAAAAGCCAATGCTGGAGTTTTTGTGCTGCTCTCTAGTGGACAACCTTCACAATAACAACACTCAAAACATGGCTGAAGGACCCATCTTCTGTCTTCCTGTAAGTCCAGTTATCAATTTATCAGCAGTTATCGGATACAGACAGATATCGCCATCTCAATTTGAAGTCAACTCTACTAAATACACACTCAAGATCAAAAATGCAAAACTCAACACGCCCACTAGTGTGATAAGTGACATTTCAAAATCAACATAAGGACAATGATGATACTGAAAGAAGATGAAAAAGGGCAAAATCTCTGCTGATTCCAATTTGTGTTATCGTCTCCAACAGGGCCTAGACCTGAAAATCCAGTTCGAAATAACAAGCACACACACACACACACAAAGCCAGCAGGCCTCAGTGATCCAGCTCAGTAAAGGAGTGGCAGCTGCAGGCTACTGCTCATGTGCGAGTGTGTGTTCAGGGTGAGAGCACTCCAGCAACACACACAGGTTTCCATCATCTTTTGAAAGGTCATTGTGTCCAAATGAACAAAAAGTATTCTTTTAAAGTATGTAAAGTTGCTTATAAAAACTAACCCCCAAATTTCTAAAAACCAGAACTTTACCTCCACATTACTGCACATTTCCACTGATAAACCCTGTGATAATCACTCATACATGTTACTCGTGCTTTCACCACGAGGACCACATGCTATCCATCAACAAAAACACGAGTTTCATTATAAACTGGAGAACTAGAACACATTTCCCCTTGCTTGGGATGTGTAGAAATCTCAATCAGGATTGACTCACTGCAGTTGCCCCACTAACTAGCTCTGAATTTCGCAATAATAACTGCAGCATTAAGACATCTCCTGACCTCTTTAAGGCATATTTTAAATCCAGAACAGTTCAGAAAGAGATATTTAAGTTTTTATAATACTAGGAAGAATCATCTAGAGATTCTAGAGAGAAAATATTTGGTTTGGCCTAATTAATACTCTGAGTAACTAAAATGTGATTGAACTGTTAAGAATACTGCCTGTTAAGAATACTGCATCCTGACTTGACAAACATGTTTAGCTCTATGTCTGTCTTCCCTGTCTAGTCTAAAATGTATATTGTATATTGTCTGGTTTAAATTGTATATTGTTTAATGTATATTTTAGTATTTTTACTTATTTATTGTTTATTCCATGTGCCTAGTCGTGCCACTGCCTATTTATTCTCTGTTCTACTGTTCTTTGTTTGTAAAGTTTGCACTGGAAATAACCTGGAGCCACGTCGTCTCGTCTCTCTATGTATCTGTACAGTATATAGCAGAGATGACAATAAAGTTTACTTTGACTTTGACTTTTGACTAAATCTCTCAACATATACTATTAGTGAAGGCTTTTAAAGATGTATTTTTTGCTTTGTCCTTCACTGTACAGATTCTACATGGACTGAAACACCTGTTGTTAGCATCAATATCATTAACAATTAACATCACATTGTATTGTGATTAAATGCTACCCCTAACAAATTAACATCCTTAATGAGTAAAGGACATCAGGATTCTTGACATGGAAGAGGCGGCAGAAACAACTTCAGGAACCAACTCTTCTGATTCTCAACAAGAACCAGAATCAAGCCCAACTCCTTTGGAATAAACAGCACTATTAGTGAAGGTTTTTAAAGATTCATTTTGCCTTTGTCTTTCACAGTCCATCGTTTTAGCTGCTGTAAAAATTCTACATGAACTGAGTTTATGGAATATAAAGACACCTATTGTGAGCGTGAATCAATATCATATTGTTTTGTGATGAACCTTTACCCTAATAAAATGTACTCCCTTAATGAGTAATGTATTGTTTGGGCCTCCGGAGATACTGAACCAGAACCAGAACCAGAATCAAGACCAACTTTTTTGGAAATTGAACAGCAGTTAAGAGTAAATAATGACACCTGTTGAATATCATGCAAGAAACAATTTCATATTATGTTATGATGAAACTTTTGATCCACACCCCTAATGAATAATTAAATACAACGTTCTTGACACAGGACATACATACATTAGGAAGCGACCCCACAGATTCTAAGCCAGAACCGGTATCGGGCCCAGCATTTTTGTGCAACAAACTGAGTTAAGAATAAATATTCACAACTTTTTGGCAAACATCACTATCATGCAAGAATCTATGTCATATTGCATCACGATAGACCTTTTGATTACACCTCTAGATGATGAATTTCAGGATTCTTGACAAAGATGAGGAAGAATCGATTTTAGGAACCGATTCTTAACCAGAACCCAACTTTTTTGTGAATCAAGCAGAGTTTAGAGTTAATATTGGCCCCAGTTGCGAGCATCAAGATCATGTGAGAATCGAGATCATATCGTGTGGTGATGAAACCTCTGATGTTCATCCCTACTGAATAACGAATTTAAAGATTCTTGACACAGAAGAGGTGGCATCGACTTTAGGAACCGAACCCGAACCGGAATAGCGCACAACTTTTTAGTGAATCGAACAGCACCAGAGTTGAGAGTAAATACTGACACCTGTTACGAGCATCCTCCTCCTCCTCCTCCTCCTCCTCACCTGTGTGTTTGTGTGGGTTTTCGTGCTCGGTGTTGTGCGCCATGTCGGAGCTCCGCCGCGCCGCTGCTACAGGAGTCGGCTCGGATCCGCACATCGCTCCCGCCGCCTCATCACACCGCCGCCGCAGCCTCACCTTCCAGCCGCCGGGGCTCCTTCCACAGCAGCGGACACAAACATCAACTCACACTGGCCACTGAAACCCAGAACAAACCGCACGAAATCCCCTCAAGACCGGCCACACGAGTCGCTGCTGGAGCGCTGCCCCGAGCTGGTCGTTCAGATGTATTTTGAGTGTGAGGTGAAGTTGCTGAAGTGTCTTCCGCGTCCGGACACTTCACTGATGAAAACACTTCAGCTCCAGCTTCCTCACAAAACCCACTTTTCACTTCATTAATAAACTCATTTCGGCCCCTTATGCTACTTTTCAGCCAGTTTTAAAGCAGACGTAGGCAGAAGGCAGGTGAGTAGTGAAGGCGAGGTGGATGAACGTTACCTGCTCCGCTGCTCCCGCCGCCATTTTAACTGCTGGTTAGCGGTGAGGAGTGATGAAGAGCGCCGCGCTGAGGGACACCCACACCTGGCCCCGCTTCACCTACAACACCCCGACCCTCAGCACACCTGTACACCCGCATTAAACCCGGCTTTAGTGCTGCTCTGGTGTGGAGACGCGTTTGTGAAGATTTTATCAGCTCTGCACCACATGAGGAAGTTTATCACAGGAAGCCGCGTTTAATGGTTTATTTTTGTCCTTCTCGCTTCACCTGTTTCGACCAAAAATTCTACATGATCTTGAGTTTAATGTGGCTCCGAGGTTTAACTAAACTGGAACTCCGTAGTAGTAGTAATTTACTAATCGTAAATAAAATGTCAAAGCTGACACTTACTTACCTCAGTGTCCATCATCATAAATACGAAAAATGCATAACATTGTTGTGATACTTAAGTCTAGTTTAAATTAGGCTAGGATTAGTTTAATGTTTACTTAGTTAAGTTTTAGAAGTACAGTAATTACTAAATAGAAACCCACACCCACATATAGGGGTAGTGTAACGCTTTGGTACTTGACCCAATGACCAGAGGGAACCGATAAAGGTACCACTGACGTACTCATGAGGAAGGTACCGTCCTCAAGTACCGTCTCAGGGTGCTGCCAAAAAAATAAGACTGCCCACTGCTCCTTCATGGAGGGGTCAAATGTAGAGCTCACGTTTGGTTGTGGTGCAGTGTTCACGATGACAAATAAGCACTTAATTTTGCGTTTTGTAGACATTCTTAAATTTATAGCTGACACTCTCATCCAGAGCGACTTCCATTTCTTGATCAGTGAGTCTCCCTGCAGCAGCTTGGAGTTAAGGGTTTTGTTCAGGTATCCAGGAATGATGGTAGTGCTGGAGGTAGGATTCAAACCCGCAACCTTATGGTCCAGAGGTGTGTATCCTAACCTCTAGACCACCACTAGATCCCCATTTCCTGATTACAGGGAAACCAGTGCCTTCACTATTGCCATTTGTTAACAAAATATGTAGATTCTAACGTTGAATGGGAGCTAAAGGAAATTTTTAGTCTCGACTTTAATTCATGCAGGTCATCTAATCCAGAGCGATACCATTTGCTATTTACAGCAGCTTGGAGTTAATGGTCTTGCTCAGGGTGCCAGTGGTGGTAGTGCCGGAGGCAGACGAGAGCTGGATTTGAACCACTACCTGCAATAAATTACTTTGCCTATTTTCTCATTTTTCTAGAAAATCCCTGGAAAAGTGGATAGCTCAAGCACTCCCAGTTCTGAAAAGCTCTTTCAGGGTATTGTTAGATAGGCATCCGGTTCTATTCCACTTCCAGCACTACCTCCACTGGGCCCCTGAGCAAGACTTAACTCTTAAGTTGCTCCTAGAAGACTGTCACTGTTTGTTAGGAAATGGAAAGAGCTCTGAATCCAATAGCTCTTAATAAAATTTAGAAATCCCAGTGTAAAGGAATAACGGTGTGAGAATTCACAAATCCTGTCCGGCTCAAATGGTCTGAAAAGCAAAGATCTAACTTTTTATGTATTTCAGACCATCCAGCGGTCTTTATGCCACTTGTACATCTCATCCCAACAGCGTTACAAGGTTGGGGGGTTTGGGGCCCCTTGAGGTGGAGTTGCCCAGGGAACCCACACTATGTTAATCTGGCCCTGGTTAGTAATTTATTTAAAATTACTGACATTTATTAACAATGACTTTTCAGTCCATAAACATGTCTTCACATATGATCACTCAACACAAGAGGAGGGTAAATACACTCAATCTTTTATTAGAGATTTAGGAACTCAACAATGAAACAAAATCTGCTCAAAATGTACATGGAACTGGAACAGCATCCGCACTGCTGGAGGTTGGGCTTGAGTTTTGGCGTGGAGGTGATGAGCCGGGACAGACGTCGTAGAGGAGACGGCGACGGGGCGAGTGGCTGGAGAAAAGACTGTTACAAAGCGAAGGGATGGGGTGAAGCGCTCAGGCACCCGGGGTTTTCTGAGCAGCTCGTCACCTTGAGATACCAGAGACGTCACCAACCTCGTTCTGCTCAGCGTTAACGGCCTTCGACCACCGTTGCCACGCCAGCCGCCGAAGCACTTTCCTCTCAACACAAAGTCACGGAACAGAGTGATGAAAAAAACCTAAGCTCTAAATCCAGTTTCAGACAGAAAACAAGTGATTCTGTTACACTGCGCTCTCAGTATAATGTGGTAAAAAAAATTCTGATTAGTTTCTTAATGTTCTTTTTCTTTGTGAGGAGGCCCCACATATACTCACACACAAACCAGCAATACTTAAAAGCAAAATAAAATAAAACCTTGCTACACTCTTTGTAGGTTTCATCTTTTAGATTTTTTTCTCATTTTTAGTTTAAGCAAAAGGAAAACAGGGACTCTGATGTCAAATGAAATCGTCAAACTAAATTACCTCATGCATTTATCTTTTCCCCATTCCTGAAACCATTTTCCCTCCAATAAACTTGTCTTTACAAATGTTGGTTTATTTATCAATAATAATAATAATAATAATAATAATAATAATAATAATAATAATAATAATAATAATAATGCTTTAATTTAGCCTCTCTTCCCAGTGTTAGCGATACGGGTTTCATGCCAAAGTAAGTGCCTAAAAGATTTTGTTTGAGGTATAAACCAACATTTGCAGAAATAATAAGTTTTAGTAACTGAAGCGCAAACACAACCCCTTCGAGAGCATTTTAAGAGCCACACTGAGGCGCTGCTGTTAATGAAGCCAATTCCATTATACAGCAAGACAAGTTTAATTAAGCTACAGGTTAAAACAAAAACCAGGCCAGATGCCTCGCTGCAGCCACCAGGAGGCGCAATCATAAAGTAAAGAGCACAGATCTGTTTCTCAATGCCATGCAGCAAGCAGGAGGCTGCCAGCAGGAGCGCACATCGCCATCTACACCGACAAATTTACTTATGTATTCTTATTTTAAGTAGTGTGCTGATTCATGGGAGGCTGAAAGGTGTGTGTGTGTGTGTACCTGTTCTCCAAAAATAATTAACATTTAAACACACACACACACACAGCTGCCAAACGCAAACTTGATGTTTTGCCCTGAACTAAAGCACAGTGTGCGAATTAAACTCGCATTTCAGAAATCTACCAAAAGACACGACTGTGCGCGCAAAAGTGACACGACGGACGTGCCGATGCTCACTCAAATTCTAGCAAACGTTCTCCCAACACACACGCTGCCACCAAAACAAGAAAAACTAAACAAGGGATTCAAAATGCTCAAAGCAAGTATCTCAGTATAAACTTTCAATTTTATAGCCTGTAGAATTTTAGGATTTGTAGTGTCCCACGTTCTCAATCCATACCATGTGCTTCAGAACTACAGGGTTCACACTGCGGGATTAAAACCACAATCAGGCCACACCAAAAAAATGGAGGTTGGAAAACTGATGCGGGAAAATACAACAAAGAGGGTCACTGTGGATAAAACTAAATGAAATTTAACAAACTCAGAGAGTGTCTGAAGTTTAGAGAAAAAACAAGTCTAAATATTCAGATTAAAGTTGCAAATTTACAAGTAACAACATTCATTCTCTGAGGTTGTAAAGAGAGACGGCAGCTGTTTCCTGGGAAACTAATGCCTGTTCCTCTCCAATTACTTCATCGACATTGGCCCTGAAACACCATTGCAGGAAAAATGGAAAATAAATTTTTAAAGGATGTAAAATAAATCAAAACCCATTTTCAACAACACAACAGCTACAGCAGCCTGTTCACTCTTCACAACAACTAAATAATCAAGTCACATGGAGCCAAAATCAAAAGTGAGATACAACAAAGCAGAACTCTCAGCAGCCTTTGGAGAGAATACGGTTGAGATATTGATGCCAAATCGTGGAACAACTCTAGCTCTAGAGTCCGACTGCTCTCACTGCAGTTATCCAGGAGGAGGGAAAATGCTAAAGCATCAGGTGTCCCTGGAGATAGTACTATTTAAGTTGTACTGTCACTACACATTTATTTTTTGTTAATTACATATTTTAATGAAGCACTGTAACAAATGCTTGAAGAATAAGATGGAAAACACATCCGTAACCCAAACTGTAATTAAGTAAAACACACACGGAACTCACTCAAACTTTTAAACACACCGCCTAATTCCTTACTCCCACCCCTAAATATACACTCTGAGAAGAATATTGTGGAAAAGGCCATTTATTTTAGCAAAATCCATTCAAAAAAGAAAACCCTGATACATGCTGTAATCATTACTGATGCTGGATTTCTGACATTCATCAGCCATAATCAACAACTGAGAAGGAATGAAATATTTCACTTTGTGTGAAATTAATATAGTGTATATATGAAGGTTAACTTTTTGAATTCAATTATGAGAACAAATGACCTTTTCCCAGTATATTCTCATTATATTTAAGGTGTATAAGGGTGGGAATATGTATATGGCCATGGGGAAACATCAGCATTATTTCCTTTCCTCACAAACCAACCTCAAACCTTCAGGAAAATATACATATATATCTTTTAGAGACACTAAAAAACACTTGTCTGAGGGATGTGAAAGACCTAAAGATTTTTTTTAATAGAACAGACTAGCTAACGTCTGATCTATAAATCTTGTCTGCACTCAAAAAAGCTCGTTCGTGTGATGGAAGACCTCAAACTGACACCGCGCCGCTGCTCTACACCAACACGCGGCGGGGGGAAAATCAAACTTATAAAAAAAACTAAAACGAGAGGGGATGTGATGATGGCATTTTGACCTGTATCTCATCAACATTTGGGTTAAGGTGATGGAGCGACTACACTGGTAGAACAGACTAGCGTCAACAAGCCACATGCACGATCGGTGAGACGCACACTGCTCTAAAACCCTAGATCAAAAGAAAGAGAGATTAGGAAGAAAAGAGAGAGCGAGAGAGAGACAGGGAGGAAAAAGAAAAACAGGGGGTTCAAGTAAAGATCACTATAATCACCCGACTTGCACCGGTCAAACTAAATATCCCTCTTATTCCCCCCTAACTGACTTTGTCAACGCTGATTAAACGCTGGAATACACAGATTTCAAACAGATCTAGAATTAAATGCCCTCTCACTCTCTCTCACACACACACACACACAGTATCAGTATCGATAATCAAACCTCCCCCCTTCAGCTTTCAGGTTCGGGTTTGATGGTGTTGAGCAACTGGATGTGAGCTGGAGCTGAGCCACCATCAAACGGGGGATGTTTTAGGTGCAGAAGAGGCCTGTAGGGGGCAGTGTGGGCCCCGGGGCCTGATGTCCTGACCAAGACCCTCCTCCTCCTCTGCTGGGTTTATTGGGGGAGGAAATGGGAGGAGAGGAGGAGAAAGATGGCTGAAGTGTTTTCAGCTGCATTCTGCATCACAGCGGCCGGTAGCGGCGCGCTCATATCTTACTGCTTCCTGCAGAGATAAGATGAAAAAGGTGGAGAAAACCGTTTAAAAAAATGTACATTTTCTTCCGTTTTCAAACCTTAAACAGGACAGGACCTGCCAAAGTTTTACATTTGCTTTAATAGTTGCAATCTCAACATTGTGAAATCCTGGACGGTCTGATTTAATCACAATGGCTCAAACTATAAAACAATTTTATTATCTTACCCATGAACAAATCTCAAATAAGAGAACATTGGTGAATGTCAGAATTTATGTGAAAACTGAGTAAGGGGTTAACATTTCTACTTAAGAACAGTTGGTGAATGAGGCCCGTTGTGATGTCGTTATAATATCAGCAGACGTCGAACTGTTGACCCACTGCATTGGTTTAATATTGTATTGTGATGAAACTTTAACTTTGTAATTTCCACCACTTTATGACGTGTGTTGTAGAGCTGTCTTTCCTAATTGCAGTCTCTCTGCAGCATCTCTGGGTTAAGGGTCTTGTTCAGTGGCTCAGTGATGGTAGTGCTGGAGGCGAGTATCAAAACCACTAGAGACCACTCTGGCCACATCAGGCTTCACCAGTGTGTGTTCTGTGTCTCACCTGTGCACTGAGATCCCGAAAACATGGAGGAGCAGAGTGTGTTCTGCCACCAGCAATCACCCTGCTGAGCGCCGCTGACTCCCTGCTCCCCTAAGCACAGCAGCGGCACCTGGCCGAGGACAAGAGCAGAAAGTGAGCATTAGAGCACGAGTGGTCAGGTTGCAGCAGGTCAATCGAGCTGCTAGAGGACAAAGTTCAGAGTAACAGATCTACTCTCAAGCATTCCTCAGTGCATTACTGCACAACAACTCACATTTTCCTGCACCCAGAAGAGTTCTTTCAATGAGTCATGTGACACGACATGAACCAACAGATTACTGCTGTCTAATCTGGTTAACCAACAAGTTGCTGTTTCTGCAGCCATACCATAGACAGCAGTTTAACCAGTTTCAATAAAGCAGTACTCTTAGCTGCACTGATGGCATCAAGTCTATTAACTGACATCGAATTTGAGTGTCAATGTATCGCATTATAAAACCACATGTTCATTTGGAATACAGTACAGCAAGTATCACTTCTATTCTCTGCCATGACTACATTCTGCACTAATGAAGAACAACGTACAAACACTTATGAAACATTATTTCATGGAAACATAACCAAGCAAGTTGAATGCAGACAGTACAGAAAGAGTGGTTATATTGGTTGGCCTGTCAAAAATGAGGTCTCATGTACAATGCTTTCTAAGTGCACAGTATTTCAGTTTGATGCAGACATGGAGGGTGTGTTTATTGTTGACTAAGCACTTGGTAGTCTAATAACTACCAATAAATAGTCAGCTAGCAAAATAATCTTCAGTACACTTGAATACTCTTCACTCATTAACTAGCAAGTTTACTTCAGCATTTCTTCATTTTCCATTAATCAGAAAATATTTATTCCATTCTATAATGTTAGAGAGTAAAAAATAAATATAAAAAGATGCATGATTTATCATCAGATAATTTTATTCTATATCAGACGGATTCCAAATGGATAAAGAAGTGTTTCCACCTGCACCAACCTTATTGTTCTTCATAGTACTAAGCTATAGAATGTCTCTGCACAATAACAACTCTGAATATGAATAATGAGGCAGTTGACATCGTAACAATCTTATCAACTCTCACCCCTACTCGCAAGGTGTAAACACTAACCAGAGAAAGTGGATTTGACAAACGCTTCTGCCCTAATCAGCTCAAATTAACCTGCTTGTGTCAAGGAAAATCTTTACTCCCAACTAGACTCTTCTACTCTCTTGTACAAAGAGAACAATGTTGTGCAGTTGCACTGCATGATACTGGCATGATTTTGAGCAGAATCTTTCAATTAAACTGAACTCCATCTGAATCACTGCAACACACCCTGTCTGTGAAGTAAGTAGGGGAGAGCAAGTGGTTTTTAGCTTTTACTACTGCACCACAACACAAAGCACGCACTCATTGGGCATTCCGATAGGACAAAAGGCCAGGACTGGCTCATGGCAGGAAAAGGCTGAACATTCCTGACTTGTCTTATCCAGGTATGTGGCAACCTGAGAGCTCCCGTGTTTGGAGTTCTCCCCGTTAGGATCTTAAGAAAGGCACTAATTAGATTACAAGTTGACTAAAGGTGAGTGAGAGCAGAAAGAACAACACTAATCTTCCAGACTGTCATCAGGTGTGTAGTGATGCATGTTCCAGTTTAATGCAAGTGGTTTGTTAGACCCTTAATATGATTTGTTTTGGACGACAAGGAAATCCAGGAATCACTCAATCCCTGACCCCACATTTTGTACATTTTAAGAATAACTGTACAAAGATAATGCTGTACAAAGATGAACCAACCATAACGCTGGGCACAGAATGAAATGCTCTGTGGGATCTGTGTAACTACAACAAGCCAAGGAAGGCATTTATCTGCTTTTCTGGTTTCTCTTTAAGGCCTTAAGAAATCAAATCCATCACTGACATGGTAACATGAGATAATGTGCCGAGTCAAGATGTTCACGTGTCCGCAAAAACCTTTAAGTCTAACCTCAAACGACGTGTGGCAGGGTAAAACAGCGAGAAGTGGTGGAGTCTTGCTTCAAAGGCCGTAATGGTCACAGTACAACGTCCACTAGGGTCGATTATACACAAACGGCAACCAGCAAGTCCTTTGGCATGAATACGTTTGTTCTTTCAACCTACTGATTCTGACGTAGTGACTTGTCTTAAAAGTATTGAAGGTCCCATATTATTATTAACACAATACTAACACAATTGACCTTTTTTCAATCACACTTACAGTGTGTGTGTAGAGGCAGTACAGACCCAAAAGGATATCCAAAGAACAGAAAAAGTGGATTTTTTCATAATATGGGATCTTTAAGTGGCCCAGTATTTGCCTTGTTGCTTCAGAGGCAGTGGAGCCAAATCTGAAATTACCTGCACAAAGCAACCACTGACAGAAATGTGAAAAACAAAAGGCAACACCTGTCTCCAAACGGCAGTGTGACAGAAAGGGTTCGGGAACCACAGCCATATGGTATGTTTCGATAACTAAATGACAGGGCAATTCACCACAATTAAGCAAAACTGACACTGGGAATCTTAGTGTAATCTTACCCATGACAGTTCTGAGGTAAACATTTTGTAATTGAGGTAAAAATGTTTCCAATATTCATTTGAGGTCATGAATTGTACATTTTCCACCTGCACAAGCCCAAGCAAAAGTCTGCACAGGAAACAATCACTTACCTCCTGAAAATCTTGAACTGCATCATGGGGTTTTCGGAGCTCCAGAACTGGGCCCGGGCCGGCGCACATGCAGGCCTCCTTTTCCGCGCAGGGCTCCTCCTTGGGTTGTGCCTCTGTGGACGCTGGGTTCGCGCGGGCGTCGGTCACCGATGCCGCCTCCGCGATCTCACAGTCTAAACAAATGTCCCTCTCCGCAGCCGGCAAGGCGGCACTCCCTCCCTCCTGCGAATCCAGAGAGGTCTGGGCACTCTTCTCCATACCGGACTTCTTTAACCTGGGCAGAAACTTGCCCGATTCCAGTTCGGACTTGCCGTAGTAAGGGCCCTCGCACTCGGCGTCCTCTTCCAGGGGCTTGAGGTCGGCCTGCGGATCGTCGAAGAGGTCAGCCTGGTCGGAAACGGGAAGACTCGCCATCGTTTCCTCTTTTTCCGACTCGGCGTCTGACACGCTGCACCAGCCTGGAGAGAGTTCGGAGGCGGAAATGGGCCGGAAGTGCGTCCTCGGCGATATGCGGATGGCCCGGTACTGCGTGCGGTTGATGCCGTACAAGCGCGAGCAGAAAGGAGGCTCGCCGTCCGAGTCCGAGCACAAAATGGACTTGGGCTTGAATCCCGGGCTGAACGAGGCCATGTCCTCTGGCTCGAAGGAGCACTCCACGTGCAGGACCTGCGAAAAGGGATTGTTCAGATCCAGGGAGGAAAAGGGGTAGTCCAGTCCCTGCTCCTCACCGCAGTAGCCTCCGCAGGGTCCGAGTAAATCTTCATGGAAGATAACAGAAAACCCCTTATTCAGTCCGTCAGCCGCCCCCTTGGTGCCTTGCTCATTCTGTCCGAAAGACACCAGCGGTCTCCAAAGGGGCTTGTGGCCGGGAGCAAAGCAACTGCCCGTATTCATGAACACGTCCGTCCCCGCGATGGTCACCACGTCGGAGGACGAAGCTGCCGCGCACTGCAGCAGGCTGCCGCAAGAGTCGCCGGGCGGGACCACCGTCCACTGTTTGTCGCTATTTAGCGACTTCAGCTCGCCGTACACTCCTCCCAAGATGAACGAGCTTCCGTCCTTCTCGGAGTTTGCGTCCCACGGCTTGGCGGGTGTCATGTAATCCCCTCCGTCCACTTTGGAGACCTTATTTTTGCTCAGACCTTGGTCCTCTTTTTGACCCTCCCACAGGTGGTACTC
>JAVGVS010000735.1:107500-121615 GCA_032718565.1 Distichodus sexfasciatus
CACTGACACAAAAACTGAGCTGGCACACAGAGCTCAAACGATTATTTGAATAACTCGAATAATTTGATTACAAAAAAATCTATGCACACACTAGAATAAGCCTAAAACAAAGGTATTGTCTTTTCTGTTTTTTAATTTTTTTTATCTGATTACTCAATTAATCGATTAAAAAATAATTTTTTTTTTTTTTTTTTTAAATCAATAAAATACTTGATTACAAAAAGACATGGACAACCTGCAAGTGGACATGCACAAATATGTTCAGTTTTCCATCCCACACTGGTCATATAAAGTAGCATGAATGTTTGAGAAATGTAAAAATTAAAGCTGGTTGTGGAGTGGAGTGCAACCCGTACGAGTGGGGACGGATCAGGATGAAGGACAAGATGAAGGAAGAGCTCCAACACTGGACCTTCATACCCGTGAGGTGTTAAACACAAAATGCCACACACACTACAGCTACCTCAAATCATGTGAGGTCTGTCTGCTGTTTTGACAGCTGAAAAAGCAGCAAATCACAATTTTTCACTGAATGTGGAAGTAACACAAACCAGTATTGTATTAAGTCACGGGCAAGTCATGTGTGCTGCTCAACATTTCACCAACATGAGAAGGATTTCATGGAAATCAGTTGATTAATTTTTCACATTAAAACCAAAAACCAATATTCCAATCAAAGTCAAAATAAACTTTGTCATCTCTGCTATATACTGTACTAGTATACAGAGAGACGAGACGACGTGGCTCCAGTTTTAACAGTGCAAAACAACTTTTTTTTTCCCCCCCCTCCCTTAATGTTAATTTCCAAAACCTGATTTCTTATTTCTCATTTTTCACTCAAATAAAAAATGGATTAGAAAAAAAAACAAAAAAAAAAACAAACTGACTGAACAAATGAGACACAGATTTATGTACCTTAATATACTACACACAGCCTCTGTGTATACTGCGTGTTAAGGTACATGACAATATCTGAAAGAAGTAATATACACATGTTCTGTGCAGAGTAGGTTGCAATGCAAACAGAGCCTGAACAGTAAATCAGCTTCTCTGTGTGCGTGTGTGGACGTGATTGGCGAAGAGGCTTGTCATTCAGCAATGCAGACCTGTTTTGGGGAAGCTCCTTCGCACACTTATAAACCTATAAAAGGAACTTTACAGTAACAGAAACACAAACAGCTCCAGAGAGTAGTCTGCACTTTTTCTTAACCCATTTTGAACACATCTCGTCACATTTTACTTCTTCCTAGCACACCTGACCTCTGTAAACCTCACCCAATCAAAACAGCAACTGCATGACAGTCTTGACTCCACACTGGCCAGACCAAGCTGCAGAATTAAAAGCTGAACTTTACTGGGGGAGTTTAAGAGGCAGAGTGTAGTGATCAGCCTGCTCGTTCTCCTGAACGTGTGCCCTCTCAGGCAGCAGGTTGAGAGTGAATGCAGGCTGGTGAGCAGCTTACCAGTATGGAACTGGGTTATTTATAGATTACCCACGTTCATTCACACTACTCCGTGCCATGGCAGCGTGGACATTCTCCCATAATGCGGAACAGATTTAGCGATAACCGGCCTCAAGATATCCAGTTTAGATATAGACAAATATATTTAGAAACACACAGATAAATATTAACTTAATTAATTGGTCAAATCCAAAGTACCCCAAGTAGGGGTGTAAATTGCAAGTTGTCATGACTCAATACAATATAAATTCAATGGAAAACAATTCAACATCTGCCAGGACCACAAAGTCTGCTACAGTACGAGTTTGATTAAATTAACATCCAGCAATAAAATACATTTACATTCCGCAGAAGCTCGATTTCAATTTTCCTATTTGGAGAAACTTAAGGTTAAGAGTCTTGCTCAGGGACCCAGAGAGGGTAGTGCTGAAGGTAGGATTCGGATCCATGACCTCTTGGTCCAGAGGCGAGCATCTAGTCACTAGACCACCATCACTGTGTTAAATCACATACTGATTTAAAACAACTGCTTCCTTCATATAAAAAAAAACAACTACAACATCACTGACATCTTTAATGCTGAGTTTAACCAGAAGAGCTCATGTTCAGCATATAGTTAAGTTAAAATATCTATCATGTCTGATTTGGGATTGTTGAATCGGCGTTTATCGATATATCGTTACAGTCCTAATATAAACAACACGAACCCTTGGCTTTCGTTTGGCAGCTCATCTCAGCAGATTAGCACAAACCACAACAAGTCTTGCTTAAACGCCACCAGCATGTTCGTGACGAGGCAATGTACGAGACCAATTTAACTCATTCCTTACATTAAAACAGTATGCAGTTAAATGGTGAAACTCAAACTTACTGCACCTTTAACCACGGAGAAGGCTGTTCCCGTTAGCTAGTCAACACCGACGCTGGGTTTAGCCAACGCAGGCTAACGGGAACGGCTCCTTTAAATGTGGCCTAAGTGAGAACACATTTCACCTTTAATGTGGCTGACTCGCCTCCAGATTGTGCCTTTAACCGTCCCGAGCCGGAGTCCTCCTTTAAGGGTCGCGACCTTTCACGTAAGCCTGTCTTTACGTTTGACCGCGATTAGCTTTAGCGTTAGCATTAGCACAGGGCCTGCTAATCTCCTCCCCTCTCCTGTAGCCGGTCAGTTCCAGTCCACTTACTTCCTCCACACGCAAAAGGGCAAAACAACGTATCGCAAAGACTAATAAAAATAAATATAATAAATAACGACGTTAACAACACGAGTCTATTTGTCGTGACGCACGTTACGTTAAAGTGTTGACGCTAAGGCTATCTTAACGTCGTACGTTAAGATACGTTACAATTAAACTCGTAACCTTTGTGTTATGACGGAGTTAGACTGCGGCGCTGAGCGCGGAAAAGCCCAGCGTAAATAAAGTAGGTAATCTCACCTGGATATCGAGCAGGATGAAGCCGTTAACTTTTCCTCCCGACGCCTTGCCGAGAGGCTCGGGCTCCGGGGATCCGCTGCCGTCGTTACCGACGCCGCAGCACCGTCACGTACGCCGAACGGCGACACGCAACCGCTCCGGCTCGTCGTCCCACAGCAGTGTAAAGCGCAACCTGCGCCATTTTGGCTCTGACGCCGGAGCCTCTTACGCGTACGTTGCGTCGTGCAGGTTTGAGCCAAGATGGCCGACCCAGAGCAGCCGGTTTCTGTCGTAGGCTAAGTTCACGCCTTATTCAGCCAGCCGTTTCCAGGCAACGAGACGAATCGCGACTGGCCTTCTCGCGAGAAACGGTGTTCCTCCGCGGCCGATTGCATCAGAGGATTAAGTAGTCCCTATTGTGAACGTGTTCTCTCATCTCAGCGGCACCTTACATATTAATGTAAATACATACCAAAAAATGAATTGAATCTCGTTGTTATGAAGTTTATTTGATATTAAAAAGTATAATGAACAAATAATGCAAATAGAAGCAATAAGCAATACACAAATAAGCAAAAAAAAAAACTTTAAAACTCAAACTAAAGGTAGAAAAAAGCATTCAAACTAGAATTATGGTGCTGGAATGGTTTGTGGATAAGATCTGCAGCGGCTCGAAATAAACAATTCTAGACAGACAATACATTAAATAATAACAGTATCTGCAGTGTTGGGCAAAATACTTCCAAAATGTCAGACATTATAGATTACTAGTTACATTTACATTTACAGCATTTAACAGATGCTCTTATACAGAGTGACATACAACAGTGCTTCAGTCTGTAAAGACAGACTTTTAAATCAACTGTCATCCCACTAAAGTTACTGTCAGCTGAGTAACACACCTTAACACACTCTGTTAGAGATCATAAGTTAATTCACAGATAGCAAAAAATAGATGTTAGTATGTTAGTTTTTTCCCCTACAAATCATACTAAAATAACTATGATAAACTGGTCACACAGTACCAAGACTTACTTTCTCTTAGACCTACTTTATCTGATTTTGTATTCAGTACTCAGACCTACTTTATCTGATTTTTGTAAGAATTCTTAAATGTCGAAAAGGTCAGACTTTGAGACAGCCAACAGTGGATAATCAGACGTTTAAGAGACAGAACGTAGATGATAACACCATATGACAATGCTCCACTTTTCCGTGATTAGTTCAGTTTCCAAATTGGATTAAACCTCAGCTGGAGACTGACTGTCGCAATCCCAATGTTTGTCTGACTGACCACTACATGTGACGTACAGAAAGAGTAAAGCCTCAGCTGACTCTCTAGTGAATAATCATTTCAGTTCTTTATTTAGACGTAGTTGGTGTTGTTCTACATGACATAACTACATAATCAAAGTTATTGATTTACTACAGTAAAGTTTGCTATGTATAACCTGCTCTAAAAAGAAACCGAATTAAGTTCTCTTTCCATACAGCTCACCAGAGGAAAGGGTTCTTTAATATAATCTGCATATCAAATAGATGAAACGGTGGCCTACAGAGTAATTTGGGGACAAGAGTAACAGAGGAGACTGGTAGAAGCTGCTTTACTCATCCTTAGCAGTTTTATGTCTCTGTGCGTCACTGTTACACCGCGCTGTTGTTTTGCTGAAGCAGAAGTCCTTCATAAGCCAAATTTCCCCTCTTTGTGTGAGACTGTCAAATACAGCTGTACTGCGTGTTTTTACAGCTAAGATGACCAATTACTGCAGAAGAGGAGGCGGACTCCAGAATGGAGACACCTGACCTGAAGTGTGTTTTTGGGTGCGTGTCTGTGTGTTGCCTTAAACCAGACCTTGTCCTCATGCTGTGTTGTTTTATTGGAATGTGTCAAAGTCAAAAAGTCAAAGTCAAAGTAAACTTTATTGTCATCTCTTCTATATATTATACAGATATACAGAGAGACCAGAAGACGTGGCTCCAGTTTACACAGTGCAACAAGAAATAGAGAACAAAGAACAGATAGGGCACATGGAATAAACAATATATAAATAGGACACAAAATATACATTTTAAGCTAGAAGTGGAAATTGACTGACAGTTTTCAATATGAAAGATTTCGATATCCAGTGTATTAATAGAAGTGTATTCTTAAAAAGTCTGACTGAAATTTAAGTTTGTACAGATATTATAGCAGCATTGGAGAACCATTCTGTGCAATACTTTTCAATAATTTGTGCAGATACAGTTAGTTAAAAAGTGACCAGTGATATATACATGTTTAACGGTTGTGCAAATAGTAGAGGCAGTGCAAAAATTGTGCAATATTATGGTAATGTTGTAGCAATAGTAATACTGTGTTGTTTTATTGGCTTTCTAAGATGAGAAACTTTTTGATTTTTTGAAAATTTGTTTTAATTTATTCTCTACATGGAAAAATCTGCTGAATTTGCATAATGATATAAAGATTATTTTATGGAATTTGTATTTAACAAAACTGAAAATTCATGAGTAAAGTGAATTAGAATGTGAAAGAACACATCTACAAACTACAAAGTCTTTATGAAATATAACAATGGAAAATAAACACAATATATATGACAAATGGAAATATTTCAGCGTTTTCAAATCTCAATGGTTAAATCATTTCAATCAGATGTGAATTTAACAGTTTAGCCTCTGAACAATGTAGTAGCATTTGAAGTACATTGCTTGATAGCTTTATTGCTTGTGTGTTTTAAAGGTTTTTGTTGTGTGATGGTGGTACATGAGGTCTAGAGAGGTGTGAGATCAGTGCAGCTTTACAACATCAGAGGCAGCTTTGCAGTGTCTTCCTCTCAGCACTTCCTGTCCTCACAACGTCTTCCTGTCCACACACTGCCCCCAAAAACTCAACCCATGTAGCTGTGCGTGTGTGTGTGTGTGTGTGTGGTCAGGGCCAGACGTTGGACACTCAGCCCGCTCGCTTCCTGCATCTTGTAACACTGACTTAAAACAGTTTGTTCTGAGAATAGGACAGAGCTGCTGAAACCTGGCAAACCTCAAAAACAAACAAGATACATGCAGAAACACACACACACACACACACAGCTAGAAAGAGATGAGCAGATACAGTATGTTTGCTGCAGAAGCTCTAGTGCAGAATGAACAGTGCCACATTACTACCGTTATAAGCACAATATTGAATATGTCAGCTCTACACTCATTTTACAAGCTGTGTTTCGAGGACATGATGAAATCAGACATCACTTCATCCCCATGCTCTAGCAGTCATGTGCAGTTTGTGCTGAGAGTGTGTTTTGAGTTGTGAAACGTGTTCTCGTCTGCACGTCTAGCGTGTTGCTGCTTCTGCTGAGAGTCTTACGCCAAAGGATACGCATTTATGAATGACTCGTCGGCATTTTCCACCCACAAACCTTTACAATGGCAGTAGACTTTCCACCATGCTCTAAATACACACACACACACAGTTTTCTATATTAAAAACACATCATTTCATTTTCAAGTGCATTTTTATTAAAAGTTTTACAATAGTGTAAAATGTATAATGAATATGTATTTACAATGAATATGTATTTACTTTTTAATTACAAGAAGTGAAACGAAATGTGTGATTCATGCCACACACACACACACACACACACACACATAGCCTGAATTTTTGTAACTTCCATAAGACTCAGCTGTTTTTTTCAAACAATGTTCAAAACATTATTATAAAGTTATTAAATGCAAAAATAAAACTGTATAAAATGTGGAACGCTTTAAATATATATTTAAGTTTTCATTACAAGAAGTGAACAAAGTGGTTCAGGACACACACACTCACACTTTTACACCACTTTGTGCAGCAGAACAGAAAGATGTGAGGAGCTGATAAACGTAAAGAGAAAAGGCCTGGCATATGAAGCAATAATGTCTGTTTCAAGCAGGTTTACACACCGTGAGCGTGAATGTTTAAGTGAGAGAGATATTGACTGACGCTGCAGAGAGTTTAACCTCCACTGTTGTGGAAACAACACAGACTTTCACATTTAGATTTTTACTGCACATCCAACCAACTACACACTTTAGATGTGTTACATTTGATAAACTAGGGTTTTTATATTTTCATTTATGTGGTTGTGTCTTTTTGTGCAGTTTTAACAAAATCTTAATTAATTGCTTAATTCTGAATTATGTTGATTATGGAGAGAGGTAGAGAGAGAGAGAGAGAGAGGTGAAGTGTTTTAGATTTTCTTTTGCTTTTCTTGGCTCTTGTCTGAATGTGCAGACGTTTGTTCGTCGCTCGTCGTTTGTTCATTGCTCGCTGCTTGTTCTTCACTCCTCTGCAGGTCGAAGTAGGACTCGTACACCGGGACCATGTACTGAAGAAGAGCAGAATCACAAATCAGTCCAAAAACACACTTAACACACTGAGGTGACGGATGACGGTCATTCTACTGCTAGTGTCCAGTCTCTTTTTGGTGTTTAATTTAGTTAGTGTTAGTGTAAAGCAGCTTTACAACTGGCCCCAAGTAATGGTGTAAATCACACGCCTCACCACAATATACTTTTGTATTAATTCAACAGAAATCAACATGAGACAACATGAGATAACATCATATGCCAATTTAACACCATCACTTCCATTCATATCAAATCACAAGAAGCAACTAAAATATCATTTCACTGTTTTATTCCTGAGCTCAACCGAGTGTTTAAATGGAAAACCCTCTTCTCTTTTCATAAAACAGACTTCCTGCTCAATTTAAAGTGATGTTGCAATACCTATGATCTGATCGATCTTTTCATTTGGGCTCATTCATCATTGAGTCAACGTAGATAAATGTTTGTTACCTGCAAAGCCACATGAAAACCGTATTGTGATATGACTTTCCATTGTTAAGAAATACAGATTTTCAGTTTACTTTAAAATGAATTTAATAGAGTGATTATTTGTCTTAGGGTTAGGGTTAGTTCTATAATATTTTACCATTTAAATTAATCCTTGTTTGTCATTGTGAACACAGCACACACTGCACCACAACCTCATGTGAGCTCTGCATTTGACTGTTCCGTTAAGGAGCAATGTGCAGCTGGTGTGCAGGACCCGGGGAGCGGTGCTTGGGGACGGGACCTTGCTCAGTGGTACCTTTACTGGTCCAGGATTCGAACCGGCGACTTTCCATCCACAAGGCCAACTTTCTAACTGTTACACTGCTCCATCAGGTTAATATTAGATTTTAACATCAGGTTTCACATTCTTAGTTAATTTTCTAGGGTTAGCGTTAGGGTTAGCGTTAGGGTTAGGCTTTCCTACAGCACAAATGAAACAGCTTTAATATAGTTTCTCCTTTTCCTCTGTAGCTTGTAGTACAGTAACTATAAACATTAAAAAAGTTGAAAAGCTGCAGTTTAGGAGTAGCTTCTCCAACACTGGGTATATATCCAGACATCATACTTCTCTTTTTACTCGCCTTCTGTTTCTAAAGTGAACTCCAAATGAGTCAATATTTTCTCATTTCCGTAAACAGTAGGTGCAGTGGTCCAGGTGTGGTCGAGGACAGGTGAGCGGTCACATTGTACAATCAGCGATGAGGTTTATCAGCACAGAGCCCAAAATATCTTCCACTCCCACTCTTTTAAAGTGAATGTGAGTGATTATTTGTCATTGTGAACCCACCACAGCACAGCACACGGAGCACCACAACCAAATGTGAGCTCTGCATTTGACCCACACGTGAAGGAGCAGTGACCAGCTAACAAGGGCAGCACCTGGGGAGCAGTGCTTGGGGACGGTACCTTGCTGATGAGTACCTCAGTGGTACCTTTACCTCACACTCTCACTAAGCACCACGGCACACATAGGAGTCTGGCCTCCGAGCTGTGTTTGATTGTGGGTCGTAATTCAAATAAATCTAGGTCATGTGCCTTCTAGGTATTATTTTATTAGAATTTGGCAAATTACAAACGATGGGCTGAATTTTCAAGAACACTGGGCCTCATTCACCAACATCTTACATTTTATCTTGAAGCTGTTCTTAAGAAAGTTCTTGAGAAAAAATTTCATTTCAATTCAATTTTATTTGTAAAGCACTTCACAAACATAGTCATCAAAAGTCGCGTTCTCTAACGGCCAGGTTATTTTTTAGCAATTAACTTTATTTTAAAAGAGCTAATATTTTATGCTACATGTTTTGCACAAACAGACATGCAGTAAGACGTGTGTTTTCAACGTTTGTAGAATCTGTCCCTACCTACAAACAGTAAGGAAACACTGATCCATGTTGGAATCTTGGTGAAAACCGTGTAAATTGGTTTTAAGAACTAATTTCTGTCCGTTTGATCTTAATCACACCCATTTAGCACATGTTTACTTTCCTAGATATATAAATGAGAACTTGTAGGATGCTGGTTAAGGTTTCACAATGTAGTAAAATTGTTAAATATATATATGCATTTCATTTTTATTAATTAATTAATTTATTTTTTACATGAAAACCTCTAACCCAGTCTATGTTAGTTTTGTGGTTAGACACTGAAATGGACTGAGTTGTCGTTTGAGAGTTGTGTATTTGTCTGTGTGTGTGGTGCGTGTGAGGTTGCAGGATGTGTTTGGTGGTCGATGTGCATGTTGGGAACCCTGTTTCTCTCACTGACCTACTTGTGACCAGGCTTCAGCTCAGAATAGACTTGTCTTTCTGAGAAGTGGCCATGTGCAGCTCGTCACCATCGCACCGGCCTTAACTACTGCACAACAACACTTCACACATCACAGTAAAGCCGAGCGCTCTCGTTATACGGGCGCATCTCTGAAAAACCAGAGGAGGCTCTTACCCATTGTGTGGAACCTCTGGAGTTTCTGGAGCTGTTCTCTCCGTCACTGTTCTCCGGCTCTTCTCCCTCACTCGGCGGTCCTTCACGTATCACCAGTCGCTCTGCAACATTCACAACAACGGACACAACTGTCTCATCACACAAATCTTACTGAATTTACTTGCCATGTAAATAAGACAGCGTTTGAACTTATGCTTTAGGTTGAATCATGTGGATTATTTTTACAGTTTGTGTGGCATATTAGAACATTTACTCTGAAACATAGCTATAGTTACAACGTACAGTTTTTGCATCTTTAAAGTTCATATTTTCATTTCTGTTCACTTACTTAAACACCTAAGTTACACTGAAAGCACATTGAAGCTGAAATTGCTTAAATGAAGTTAAAGAAGTGAAAAGTTAAATGAAAGTTCACATAACTTTTTGATCAAACCATTTTTGCAGTATAGCATATAATGTAAAAACAAAGCAACCTCAGCTCTTTACTGCTTGGACCCCGTCATTTCTTTTTGCAGTCATAATGTTTTTACTGTAAATGTGGTTATTATTATCATTTACAGCTTAAAATGTTCATTCACAAGATGCTGTAAGATGTTCCTTCAAACAGTGCTCCTGCATCATTCTTTATTCCCTTCAGATGAGTTCACTAAATGTGGACAGTTTTTTATCATAGATTTTAATGATAATATTTTCACACTCTGTGACATCATCCTGAGCTTTTCATCCCATTGAACCACCTCCTTTTATCACTTCAGTTCTCCTTTTTATCCATTTCTTCAGTGGCTAATTGTTAAACTGCTGCCTCATCGTCATTTTCGAGGAGAGATATTTAAAGTTGCCGACTGTATTTCTTCTGCTTTCAGCACATTTTCTTCAGCTAGTTCACTTCATTTCTCCTTTTTACCTGTTTAACCACCATATTCCTCTCCACTTTTTAACATGCAACAATCACACATCTCCTGGAAATGTTCTTCGAGTTTCACTGTGTTCTTTATGACGTCGAGTTCTTGTTTTTGTGCTTGTTTTTCTTGATCAGCAGTGAATCACAATTATATCCGGCACTAAAATGTTTTGAATTCTGATTTTCAAATATTGTTTTTTTTTTCATTAGACTTTTCTAAATTTAGCTTTTAATTTAATCTAATAGTGACCTTCTGCTGGAACTATCAGGACACATTTCACTATGTGTTGTGTTTGTATAATTTTGTATGTTGAAATTTTCAGTCTTAATTCACTACCAGTTCTGCTTCATTTTTAGAATCTTGGTCAGAAGCTCAAACAGCTCACTGTCTGTCAGCCCGACAAAACCAGTTTTACATGCAGAACAAACCCAGGAAAATGCTGCATACGTCAGATATGAAACATTTCAGCTTCACATATGCGCTTATGACATCTTATGTTAGTCTCAGGCTTGAAAATAAAGATATGGGTGTTATGAAATATTAATTACAGCTACACCTAAAATGCTGATATGGTGAATCAGTTAGTCATAATGTGTAGAACCAGTGCTGAAAGCACAATCATCGTTCATCTTGGCTGATTCATTATATTTTAGTTCAGTTGCTGTATGTCTAAAGCAGCTAAAGTTCTGCATTATACATCAGATAAATTTGAATTCTGTAGTTGTGTCCTGCAAAATTCTAAACTGCATTGATGCAAACGATACAAAAAAATAAATATTGAGGAAAAAGGGTCATTTGTTTGTATTATTTTAAATCAAATCTTCATATATTTATACACATGTAAAGTGTGATGTTTCAAGCTCTCTTTGTGTTAATGAAAATCCTGAAATCCAGTATCAGTAATGATTGTAGTGAAGATGTACATTTTAATATATTAAATTATGTAAACAACTGAGCATTTTCACAATATTTGAATTTTTTAAGATGCAACATTTTAGTTTGTGCAAACTATTTTTAATGTCAATTAAAATTATGAATCAGATGCATATGTAGTTTAAATTTGCATCAGCAAAATTCTAAAATGCACTGATGCAAACAAGTTGCAAAATATTGATAATATCCTCCACTTCTGCTCAGCTGTCATCTCCTCTCCTCCTTGGTGTCTTTAATAACATTGTTTACTACCAAATTCCACTTTTTGTGTGTGTTGTGTGTGTTGTACCTCTCCGCTTGCAGATGCTGCTGATCTTCCACACGGTCAGCAACACACACACGGACATCAGAGCGAGGGACGAGGACACCGACACACCCAGGACCAGCGGGGGGGAATCCGGATTGTCTGAACTCTTGGCTGTACTAATCCCAGGACTGGATGTTGTTACTGTGAAATAAATCAAACAAAAAGATTACCAAAAATGCACTTTGGCCATTGCAAAAAAATAATGTATAGCAAGTCTAACAACTCTAATTTGCCAATGCAGTGATCAAACCCCTGCTGAATAATCTCATCATCAAGTCTTTATGATGCAGCTCATCACATATTTACTCTCAAAATAGACAGAGATGCTTGTGTAATAATTACAGCAGTTTTTTCAGGAGTCAAAGCATTTAGCTGAGCTTTATGACATGAAGCAGGTTTCAGATAAATTAAGCATCTATTTTAAAGGTCATCTTTACATGCAGATTAAAGCGCTGTGCCCCTTAGCATTCATTTCTTTTACAAAACTGGGCAGGGGGACGGAACTTAGGATTTACTTTAGAAAACACTGGTGCACTGCAGTCCTCCAGATTGCTAAAATGCACATAAAAATGTACACAAGATTTCAGCTTTGGTCTGTAGCAATACTTCTCCAAATCCATGGTTTGATTTGGTTTTGGAACTATGCTTTGACCCACAACAACACTCTTCACTATTACACGTGTGGATATAGAAACTCTTCGCCTTTAATTGTGACAAATTTGACGAAATTCCAAAAATGTACCAGTAACACACAGGTGCATTAATATTAGGCCTCATTCAGCAAACATTCTTCAGTACAAACTCGTTCTTAAAACTCATGTACGGTGTTTTCACATAGGAACTGATATTCACTTCGTTTGAGATTTGTTCCTTGCTAAGATCAGACCCCTCGCACGCTGAAGAAACAAGATTTTGTTGCGTGCCAGTCTGGATGAAGCATTAGCTCAATGGGTTTTCTTACATTCTAGGGTTCGGGCTACAATTAGGGTTAGCCGTGTGTAAATGTTCCAAATGTCCATCCACATGAAGGAGCAGTGGGCAGCTGATGTGGTCAGTACCCGGGGAGCAGTGCTTGTGGACGGTACCTTGCTCATGAGTACCTCAGTGGTCCCTTTACCGATCTGGGTTAGGGTTAGGGTTCTAGTACTTGAACTGGTGACCTTCTGATCACGGGGGTAACCCTAACCGTTACATTACCAACTGCCCCAATTTAACTGAAAACCAATTTTAAAGTCATTTGTTTTTAAATCATTATTTTACAAAACATTCATTCATTCATTATCCGAACCGCTTAATCTCAACTGGGGTCACGGAAGGGACGGAGCCTGTCCTGGGATCTTATGGGCGCAAGGCGGGAACCAACCCTGGGTAGACACCAGCACTCATAGTGCATGCTTTTGGACTGTGGGAGGAAACCGGAGCCCCCAGAGAAAACCCACACGAACACGGGAGAGCATGCAAACTCCACACAGAAAGACCCTACGGCCGACCCGGGGCTCGAAACCAGAAGCTTCTTGCTGTGAGGCAGCAGCGCTAACCACTGCACCACCGTGCCATCCTACATTACAAAATGAGTTCACTTGAAATAATTACACACCATGAAAACTGTTGCGTATATCAATAGTGACTTAGATTTTCTTTTGGAGACTGGTGCTGCACTATGTTTTATGTTTTATAATGATGTTTAGACATTCCAACAACTGGCACTAGCTTTAAATATGGCAGGGTCGGGGGCAGTTTATCAGTTTCAGAACACGTTACAAATCCCACATTGCTTTTCTTAGGAACTTTCTTGAGAACAAATTGAGGACAAAACTCAAGAGGATTTAGGTGAATTAGGGCTGACGTTGCCAAGTGATGTGTATGAACTGAAATATAAAGCATTTTACAAAACAAGGTTTACATCATTTATTGAAAGATAAAAACAACTCACCACTTTCTTTCATGACGCATGTGACTTTTGTTCCAGACCCATTGACCTTCTTCAGTGTGGGTTTGTCCACTATAACCTCACAAATATAAAGTCCACTGACACATTGATCAGTGTTTAATATGGATAATTCAGCACAGCTGTTATTCTTGGTTTCCTTATAGAAGCTACTGTCATTTTTGCTGAGATTAATTTGCTGTTGGTCTTTATACCATTTTAGTTTTAGTGAAGAAACATTCGTATTCCAGCAGCATTTAATCTGAACAGACTCTACATCTCTCAGAGTTACTGCAGACGGACTCTGACTCACAACAAAATCCCCACTGGAGCCTGTAAAAGAGATAAACAT